>PVHY01005565.1:0-24302 GCA_004024945.1 Uropsilus gracilis
TCATGGGGGTGGGGATTTTCTTGGGGGGAGGGTGATAAAAAGTTCTGCAACTTAAGCAGCAGTGCTGGCTGCAGGACTTTATGCATATACTGAAAACCACTGAATTCTTTCGAAAAGGTGGACTTTCCAGCACGAGTATGATGATCCCAACAGAACTGTCCCAACGAAATACTTGCGCCCACTTCTGAGTCACCTACAGCCCGTGCAGTCTGCTCGCCGCCACAGCAGCCAGGGCATCAGCTTCCCCAAGGGGAGAAGCAGGGGCAGAGGACGTGCGATCCCGACAAGGCTGCCCAGGAAGCTGATGCTGCTGGTCCAGGCACCTCACTCTGAGAACCCCCAGGCGGCACGCAGCGCGTCCCACTTCCTGTCCTGTCACTCAGGAGCTGCACGGAGGAGCACACCCCGTCACTAACCCAGAGGCAAGGCCTGCTCACCTCCAGGTCAGGGTTCTTTCATGGTGGCCAGGGACATCAGTCACCGTGTTATGGAGAGAATACCATGTTCCCCCAATTCACAGGCTGAAGCTTAATCCCTAATGTGATGGTTTTAGGAAGTGGGGGTCTTGGGGAGGCACCTGGGTCCCAAGAAGGGGCTTTACCATGGGGACCCAGAGAGCTCCCTGGACCCCCCCCCCCCCGCTGGGCACCTGCTGTCTATGACCCAGGCAGTGGCCTCTCACCAGACACCAAAGCTACCTGGTCTTGACCTTCTCAGACTCCAGAACTAGGAAAAACAGGCGGGTGCTGCTGAAGTCCCCAGAAGTCACTTTGCAGGTGTAACAGCTCAGATGGCTATCCACCATAGTGGCTGGACAACACTCCCTCCCCTAGAGCCGCCCTAAGGTGGACAGCCTGAGTGGGTCTAGACCATGACAGTGACGGCCCTTTAGGGTGGGATTAAAGTAAGGTGCTCGAGATGAATGATGACCGTGGATGAATGGGTGGCCCTGATATGTACTCACAGGAGCCTTATCAAAAGGGAGTCAAGAATGTCCCAGCAAGAGCAGGATGTAACCACGACAGGGCATGGGAGGGAAGGAGGCCAGATGGAGGGGGGCTATGGGGGAGCAGGGGTGTGCGAGGCAGGGTGTGAGACTCTGGGAGGCCCCAAGGCCATGGAAGTCTCCCCTAGAAGGAGCCATCAGCTGACTGACTTTAGCCCCAGGGCTCATCCTGGACTCCCCAGCTCCAGACCCACAGGGGAGCCCACTTACTGTTCTAAGCCACTGTCACAGCAGCAACCGGAAATGAAGAAAGTCAAACCCTTCCACAAAGAGGCACAAGAGGACATGTACCAGTCTTGTGCACTGACCTGGAGTGTGTGTGCGGGATCTCCCCATGACCAGACACACAGGGGTATGTCCCAGGCCACGGAGGAGAAAACGAGACAGAGCATGTTGTCTACCTGCACGGTTGGCAGGGGGAACTTCTTGCTGCTTCCCGTATCAGCAGTGCCCCGCAGGGACCCTAGCAGCCAGAAGCTGTGGGGCTCGAACCTGTGACTAAAACCCAACCTTCCGGGAAAGCCCAAGTCCCAGAAACACTGCCCTGCTTCCCGGAACCATGCTGGTCACCCACGAGAGAAGCCAGCTCCCCTCACCTCCAGCGTCACTCAGCCAAGTCTGATTTACCTAGAAGATGATTCAGCCCCACAGACTGACCCCTCTGCTCTCGCAGAGAGCGGCAGCCATTGTCACCTGGGATGGGTAGGCGAGGCTGCGGTGACAAACAAGGGCACGGCTCCACCCGCAGAGCACCTGCTGCGAGGGGACCTGGGCACAAGCCTCCCTAGACTCCCCCAACCATCACGGCACCGGCTGCTCTAGGTCATCGGTTCCCAAACCTCATGCTGGAATCCATCGCCAAGAGGGTTGAGGCAAAACACTGATCTCTGAAGCCCCCGGGGCCAGAGCACCGAGTCTGGAGTGGGGGCCAAGAACAGGCATGTCTGCAAGCTCGTAACGCTGATGCTGCTGGAAGCTGGGGGAGCACACCTTGAGAACGATAGCCCTAGAGAGGGTCTTCCTGACCTGGGCGTGGCTGTCCCACATCAGGGGGCAGAGGGCCATGGGGCAGACCTGGGCATCGCAGGACGAGGGACAGCATCCCTGCCCTCCCCACCCCCAGCAGCTGTGGCAAACAAACACCACTAGGACTAGGGCAGCACCACTGCCCCCTGGGCGAAACCATCAAAGACACAGAGAAAGCACGAGAAGGGAACAGGGAACAAGACCCCGGGCATCTGAGCCATCTTGCCTGTAAAGATCCGGTTGAAAGGTGAGCAAAGGCTTGAAGGATAAGCGGGAGGAAACGGGGAAGAAGGAAACATCATGTGGTTGGTGTCTAAAGCCAAGCCCGGGGACCCTGCTGCCTAGACCTGTCACTCTGCAGATGCAGGAGCTCCAGCAGCCCCTGGCCCGGTGTCTCCCAGGCTTGCCCAGGGCTCTGACTCAGCCTGTGGCGAAGGACAGGATGGCGACCGGAGCTCACAGGGAGCCGGCCTGAGGCAGCAACGTGCTCACACCAACCTCAAAGATGGGCTGATTGCAAATTCCAAAGAGGAAAGCGACCTCACAAAGCGGCCAGGCGCCACTTGTCACGCGCAGCAAGCCGAGCCCAAGATGCAGGCACTTCTCGGGTGGCTCAAAAGCCACGTGATTGCCAGTCGGTGGGAAAGGTGTGGCAGCAATCAGATGGGTTTCAGAGGCTCTTTCTCTGACACCTGCCCCCTTTCTCCATGGAGTCGGAGCTGAATGCGCCCCTGGACCACACCCCCAGCTCCCCTCCCTGGTGCTCCTGTTCTTGCAGAAAGGAACCCGGCCTAATGATGGATTAGTTCACTGTGATCACTCCCGCTTATGTGCCAAACAAAGGCAGGATTGATGAGCCCCGCGGCCCATTCATGGCCTGATCTATGCGCTCACCTTGGAGCTGCCGCCCAGCGCCAGGCGCCTGGCACCGTCTCTGCACTCGTCAATAGGACCTTGATTCTCTAAGGGCTGAAAGGAGTTCTCATGGGTGAATGGGCCGAGGCAGCTCAGGGTTTTCGAAGCCCAGTTCAAAGCCTCCAGGTGACTCTTCACACTGCAGGCTGGCATCCTTCATGCCGAGCCTTCTTCCTGGAGGGAGGGTGGGCAGACGTACCCCACACGGAAGCAAGGAAGTAAAGCCAAACGGCGGGGGGGGCGCGCCTGGGTTCTGTTAGGAGCACGGGCCTGCGTCCCACTCATGCCTCAGCCGGGCCCCAGCCGAGCCTGCTCCCCTTGCTGAGAGGACTGACTTACTCTGTGGGGCACTCTGCGGGCCCGGCCATACTGCGTGGAGTCCCACTCAGCTGTAAAACTTTGGGTGAGGTTCGCACTCGATCTCTCTGCGCCTCGCCGTTCCTCAGAAGAACCGCACTTGCTAAATTGAGTATTAATTCAGTACTTAATTTAGTATTTAATTAACATCCTTCTCTGCCTACTCCCACTCAGCTCCAGAGTGCATCGCACAAGGCAGTAGAGTCTGTGCGTGCTCACTGAGAATCAAAGGTCTTGGGGGAGCCCACGGCTGGGACTGAAAAGTGTCCCCCCCAAATCGATGTCAACCCAAAAGCTCAGAATGTGACCTTCATTGGAAACAGGGTCTTTGCGGATGTAAATCGAGTTAAGATGAGGTGGTCATGGGTTACCATGAATCTTAATCTGATGACACGGAAGGAGAGGGAACGTGGACAGAGACACACGGGGGGGAAGCAGGCTACGGAAGGACAGCATGGAGATGGGGGATGTACCTGTTAAGCCCAGAGAGCCAAGAGCTGCTGGCCCTTTAAGACATGATGTGACAGGTGAATGCTGCAGAAAGGTTCATGGAAAAAAACACAGGAGAATGGGGAAGATGGGAGAGAGAGGACCCTGAACAGCTTCCCTGTTCTGCCCACTCGGATCCCAGGCTTCCGACCAGCCCAGAACACATGGGCAGAGCTGGAGGTGAGGGGCGAGTATGGGGGGCTCCCTGGGCGGGGCATACAGGGTCCTTTGCACAGGGCTCGAAGGCAGTGATCTCCTCCAGGACAAAGGACTGTGGCTGTCACAGGCTCCCCTCGTCACGTGGGGTGACATGTGGGGCCCAGAGCAATGGCCATGGAAGGTCTGGCTACACCGCAGGACAGTATCTGGGCAACCCTGCACATGGAGGACATCCCGCCCCCACCGGCCAGTGCTCGTAACCGAGCTGCACCCCCTGTGCTGTGAGCTGGGGTGTGTGACCTCACCCACCTAGCCCACGCTGTGGGGCAGGATGCGGGCGGATCTGCCTGCTGCAGACAGGCCCCGGGTGCACAGACTGCAGCCTTGGAAGGGCAGGGCTATGCCTGGGGGAGGGGGGCGGCGCAAGGCCCCTCCTGGTGCACAGGACCTGGGCCCCTCAGGCTGGGCTGCTCTCTCTGAGGGAGCTGTGGGCTCCACGAAGGGATCAAACAAAGAGCAGCGTCCTGCGCACCCAGCCCCATGACAGCCTCTCTCTGGATACGCAGGAGCAGCAGCTGATGCAGCGGGCAGGGGTGCCAGTGTGGGGCACTGGCTGACAGGTTAGCCTGGAGGTGCTGTGGCTATGAAGTCAAAGGACAGGTGTGGCAGGAGGGCTCAGGGGCCTTCTGGAGAGAAATGGGCAGATTCTGGGCACGGTCACCACCACCGGGGAGATGTCCCCCACCCCCTGCAAAGTCAAGCAATGGCGCCTCTGCCTCTTGCATGCCCAAAGGATCCCAACACCTGCCAGCATCTTAATGGAAGCTCCTCTGAACCTCAGGCTCCCGGAAGACACAGCTGCATCTTCTGCAGAGGCTGGGCAGACAGTAGGTGCTCGACGGAGGTGGGGCTGTTTGCAGAAGTGAGCAGATGAGGCACATAGCCTCCATCTCCTATCACGGCCCCCTGACTTGGGACTTACTGGGTATCACACTGCAGCTTTAGAACAGGGAGCTCTCGGCTCAGAGTATAGAGAAAGCTGCCTGAGACCAGAAAACCTGGCCTCGGGCATTTGATGCCACAGCTCCATGGAGATCCGGGGCCATAGAGAAGCTACGCTGCCCCGCGTAGGAAGGGCAGGGCCAGGCCCCATGAAAGTGCTGTCAAGTTCATTTGTCTCTAAACTAGAAGCACTGAATGAATATGCCAATGATGAGTCTGTGCTAATGAACCCAGCCTGGATTATAGCTATCTTGATGCCAGCACAGTTGCAAAATAGAACTTCCTTCTTAAATAGAAGGGGCCCATATAGGCAAAACAATCACCCTGGGCAGTAAGGACCCGTACGGACACCGCCCTGGCAAACAGTATGGCGCCATGTTATGGCTAATGGATGGCACCTGGCCCGGTGAGGCCTGAGACATACCCAGCTGGGGGTGCGCAGAGAACTCTAGAGGTCACTCAAACCAGAAAGCCTCCTCTTCCTTCTAGTCAGCTGCCTGCTTCCTCTGCATCTTCCTGCACCCCCTCGATCCTGTCTCACCCCCACAGCTCCCCTCGGTCCCCATGTCAGACAGACGACACCCCAGGCATGGAGAAGAGACAGGTATCGCTCTGGAGATGGGAGTAGACCTCACCACCTGGCTTATCGGCTCACTGCCAAAATCATTGCAATCAACTTTATATATCAAAGTTGTGGAAAAAATCAGGACAAAACTTGAGCTGAGACCTAAGCAAGCACACAAATGGGTGGTTGAGAAATGACTTGTTTGGGCGAAGAAATGCTGGGCGCTCGGGAACACATCTCTCTGGGTGGGCTGCTCAGAACTCGCGCTGGTTAGCTGATCCAATGTGAATTTAATACCGCTATTAGGAGCAAATGGCCAACCCTGCTGGAAAGGGAGCGGGACGGAAGATGAAAGGGAGGGCCACCGACCTCTCCGTGTGGAGAAAGGTCTCTCAGTATTCCGCCATCAGAGTCCTACGCATTCCACCACGGACGCTCGGGGAGAGGAAAATGAAATCAACATTACAGAGCTGACTTTTAATTTACACCCGTGAAATAATTCTGATGGTCGTTCCTAAGTGTTTAACTAATGTTTATTCTGGAAATGTCACCACTGCCTCTGAAATTTACTTTGATATTCTCTGAATGTTATCTCTCTATGAATGTGTGAGCCCAGAAGAGCTGCCTGCTCTCTGCTTTGTGTCCTGACGTCTGTTTTGATGGGCTGAGATGTCGCTTGAATTTGGTGACAGAGGCTGCAGTTAAGATAAAATGATCTTAAAAGAAAATCTACCGTGTTCTCTTCTCCTCCCACTCCAGCATACACACTGGGTATATCCGGGGTACCCCTGGCGTCCAGGGTATCCCCCACTCCAGTTGACCTACAGTGGGACAAAGAATCTTTGGGTAACAAGCCGAGGTGACCACCCACTCTCTCTCCTCCTGCTGAGGCACACCCAGGGTGCAGAGAAAATGTGCTGCCTTCTCTCCAGTTACACACACATCGGTGTCATATTCTATTTTGGTCGAAGAAGCTTAAAGACCTTAGAGTCACTCAGGCACAGGGGTTAGATCTTGCCCAGTGACTTGAGGATATCTGTTCATCAGTGTTAAATGCTTTGCAGTTTTTCTGCTCAGCCCTCCCCCACCCCACTACCTGCCCGACGCCAAGTCTTCAGTCAAGCATCAGTTTGTGACTGTGTGCTCTTGAAGCAAAGCTCTAAAGTCATCAATGCAATGTTTAGAGGTGGCATCAAGTGCCAGGAAAACTAGGGTTGCCATATTGTAAGGACAACCAAGTAGCTGTATGGAAACATTCCTTCAGGGAGAAACTGAGGTCTCCTGCCAAAAGCCAGGCCCACACAGTAGCTGTGAGTCTTACAGCCTCTGCTATGGTCTGAAAATGTGCCCCCAACATTCATGTTGAAATTCCTACCTCAAAAGATGGGGAGGTGCTTAAATATAAGGGGAGAACACACACAAATGGGACTAATGTCTTAGTAAAATGGGCTCCAGGCTGTTCCCCAGACTCTTCCACCATACAACATAAAGGTACTAGCTAGAAACCTCATCTCATCATGCCGGCACCACAATCTTGGACTTCCAGCTTCAAATCTGTGAGAAGTAAATAACCATTGCTCATAAGCTACCCAGTCTATGGTAGTTTGTCACAGGAGACTGAACCAGCCAGCGATGCCTCAGCCAAGTCTTCAGGTAAGACTGCAGCCCCAGCAATATCTTGACTGCACCCTCAGTGTGACCCTTATCCAGAAATGTCCAGGTAATCTACTTTACAACTCCCTACATAATTATAATAAATGGATGCTGCTTTATCCCACTATGTTTTGGAATAATTTGTGGCAAATTTTGAGAACAGATGTCACTGGCCAATACAGTGCTTCAAAAATACTATAATAAATAATTTAAGAATTGTAAATCACGAAAAGAGTGAATTTTGAAAAAAAAAATTATCAGGAAAGTCGAGATAGGTAAGTAGTACTCCAGGCTCCATAAGAGAAATTCATTCTCTTATTTTATTTTATATAAAATTGATATAGTGTTGGCAAACTGGGTAACTCCAGAATGCTGTAGAATTTGGGGTGCTGGTTTTCATATACAATCTTTCCTAAGGGGGAAAGGAATGGAAGGAAGGATCAGAGAACTAAGGGACAGTCGGATATACCAACCTCATACTCCCTTATAGCAATTACCCTTGGTTAAAGAAAGAAGTCTGGACAAAAGCAACTCCCCTTCTTGGAAGATATTCCACTACTAAAGACTGGCCAGTCAAGTCATGTACAGACCTGGGACCCTTGTCCGAATGATGCACTTCCAGTTCAGCTCAGGAGTTTTGCGAAGTTTGATAAGATCTTTATGTAGATGGTATCACAGTTCAACTTCTGCTTCTTCCAAAGTTCCTGCTTTACCCTCCCACCAGTGATTCTCAGAGTGCTCCCTAGTAAACTTCCAACATGACAATTTCCATGTCAGACTCTTCTTCCCAGGAAACAACCCACATAGCACCTTACAAATCAGGAAAAGAAAGCTGGACTCAGTGACTCATCCCCCTTCATTTCTAAGCGCCTTTCTTTCCTTTGTTCATTGTTTATACAATCATGCAAGTGATGAGCAATGGCGGCAAGCCGTCCATGAAGCAGGAAGTGATCACATAGCATATTGGATTTTGGAAGCTTACCAAGACATGCTTGCTATAACTCTGCATTTATTCTGTTTAGAATTCAAGACATGTCTTGAAATTGTAGCTTGATTTTTTTTGTCATTTCTGAAATATCATTTGTCATCATCTCTTTAAATTCTGCTTTTCTCCATTCTCTCTCTCACTGAGATTCCAGGTACAAATGTAATAGACCTCTTCAAGATGCCCCAAGTATCTCACAAACATTTCTGTTAAGTATATTGTATTTCCCCCCCCCTTTGGTGTTAGTGTGGAGACTTTCTTCTGATTCACCATCCAATTCACTAATTTTCTCTTCAAATATGTCTGATTTGAGGTTAAATCCATATATTATTGAATTACTAATTTATTGTATACATATTTATATTTCAATTCTAACTAGCCATTGGGTTTTTTAGTAATTTCTAGATCTCTGAATTTCTTAGATAATTTAGTCATAATTATTTCAAGTGCATATCTTACAATGAAGTGCAAACTCTAGTAAATAATGAATCATTGACAATTGTAACAACATAGGTGAATTTCAAAAACATTATGTGGAAAGTGTTAAATATAGACAAATACATACTATATAAATCAATCTATATGAACTACAGAAAATGTAAACCAACTTATAGAGACAGAAAGAAGACAGAGGCTGATTGGGACCAGGGGAAGGAGCATATAAATGGAGAGGCTGATGGGACCGGGGAAGGAGCATATAAATGGTTATGAGAGAACTTTTCAGAGAGATGAAATTTCCTGTATCTTATCCAGGTGTATTCACTTGTCAACCCCCATCCAAAAATAAATTTTAAAACCCTAAATTAGACTAGTTGAGGAGACAGCTCCTGATTCTGGAAAATCCCAAAACATATGAATTAAGCCTTTAATCATGAGAAAATAGAAAATGAAGTCTGTTTGAGATATATATCAGGATCTCTTCTAGGTCTGTTTTTTTCTTCTGGTTCTAAAGTCATGTGGTTTTGCCTCCTAATATGCCTGGCAATTTTTAAATTGAATTCCTAAAATTGTGTATAAAAATTTAAGGAGATAATTTGAGATTTGGGATGATGTTATTTTTCTCCAGAGGACTGAAATTTTGCTCTTGGCAGGCAGTTAAGAGAGGGGGTAAATCACTCTAATCCAATCAGGGATTGAGCAGATCTGAAGCTTAGCTTCATTTTCTAAGTGCTGGTCTATTTCTGGTTTACCGTTACTCCTCCTAAGTAGCTCTTCAGAGTCTCTCTACTGGAGAGACTGGTATTTACAAGTGTTCCCTTCAGCTTGATGGGTCTTGAGCACCAAGTTTTCTCAGCATCACAAGGTGCAGGAAGCTCTGCTTGGTTTCACTGTCTCTCAACCACCATTTTGGAATCAACCACAACACAGCACTAAATGTTTCTTTTTGGGACCTAAATCCCTCATTGCAAGAACTTTTATGATCATTATACAGCAGAATAGAAAAAGATGAACAGCACAGGCTCTAGGGTCAGATTCTGGGTTTGTGTCACAACTTACCCACTTAGCAACTGCATGCACTTAGGCAGATTATTTAACATCTCTGAGCCTCAGTTTCCTCATATGTAAAAAGGGATAATGATAGTGATAGGGTGTGCCCCCCCCTCCTGTTTAAGATTGCAGATTTCAAGGACAGGTAATGTTAAAATGGGAGAATGACCTTAGCTGGAATTTCCCTTCAGGGGGATGCAGGGGGAAGAAAGAAGTGAAATAGTCAAGGTGAAACAGATTTCCTGGAAGGCGGGAAATCAGGGTATATAAAGGGTATGCAAACAAAGAGAAGGATTTGATTCAGGATTCGAGATTCGATTCGATTGGGATTCCAATATGGAGAGGGGATAGAGAGAGAGGTTCAATGGAGGAGAGATGGGAATCGGCCATCTTGTAAAGATGTGAGCCATGTGAGCTTGGCCATGTGGCCATCGAGGGCCTTCAACCCTTGGCTGGCCCAGGCTGGCAGCATGTGTGCTGAATGCAGTTAAGGAGTTTGCAGATTAGAACTCTGTGTTGGAGTTTGTTTTGCTGAGTTTTATTTGTGTCTGAAAGAGGCCGTGCAAAAGTTAGGCCTGAGAAGAAAGTGAACTTTGCTGGTTTGGCACCATGGAGTTCCTGCTACCTGAAGGTGACAAGGAGAAGACAGCGTGGAAGACAAGGAGGAGCAGTCAAAGGAACAAGTCTTCAAGCGTCTGGAGATGGACTCTGTCTGGACATTGGTGAGATAATCAGGACTGAGAGACTGAGGATTTTGGGGTAATCTGGGAAAGGACTTTGGACAATGCTGAGAAAGGTTTTGGACAATGTTAAAGTAATCTGAGTCTTACATGTTTCTTTTGTAGTTATTAGGATAATTAGAAATCACTTTGTTAGAAATAAATTAGTCTGCACTGCACTGATAGTCTTACATTGGGTTGGTATTTTGGTTGAGAAGGCTGGGGATGGTGGAAAGAACCCACAAGTGGAAAGTTTAAACTGTGTTTTAAAGTTTTTCTTTTTAGGTCTGAAAGAGGGAAAGAAAGCAGAGAGAAGCTGGTAGCTGATGTTTGCATATCAATGGTAAAGGTGATCAGTGAAAATGTTAATGAGGAGTATGTAGCCTGCTTTGTAGAAAGAAGCAGGCAGATAAGTGTATCCACTTAAGGTTAAAGGTAAATGCAAAGGAACTGCTTCCGAGAGAGAAGCAGGCCTGTAAGCCTTTCTTTGGTCACCCACTTTCAATAGTATTTATCTGAAAGTGTTGGAACAAGGATTTTAATGACAGCACATGTAAAGAAATTGGGACAGAGCATGAATTCAGTTACAGCATCCACATATATGTGCATGTAAATAACTCAAACCATCTGTTGTAGTTTAGTTCACAGTATCATACCAATGTCATTTTCCTGGTTTTGATAGTTATGGCTTATGTATGTCATAGCAGATGCTCACTGAGGGGTACATAGCAACTGTATACTATTTTTACATCTCCACATGGGTCTCATGTTATTTTAAAATTAAAGAAAAATTCAGAATAACAATCATAGCACAAGCCTTCTTCTCACTGATCATCCTCGATTACCATCACCTGTATCTTCATGTTTTAGTCTCCACAATACAATTTGCAAAGGGTAATAAGTGCAGCGACCACAGATATTCCATGAACATGACAGAAATGCATCTGCACATTCTGTTTATCAGCTTGGGGTACTAAGGGATGAGTGCATTTAGCACATGGAAGTTATATGACTCATCTGGCCTCAGAAGCAAGATGGCACCAGCTGCCAAATCTAAGTCCAACTGGATAGGACAGTCTGGGACCATTTCCACCAATGACTACCAAGGCAACCTCACCCCACTACACTTCGGATTTTTTTTAAGAACCGGGGTTTGGAAAAAAACTACTCAATTCTCTTGGGAATTTAGGATTTAGGATGTGATTTACTCAGGATTAAACCATCATTTCCTGCATCTTAATTTTTACATATGTAATTCAAGAACTCAGAGAATCAACACTGTTGAGATTTACAATCAGCCTTCACAGACTGTACCCAAGACATCTGCAAAGCAAAAGAAAGATTCTCTTGCAAACAGCCTCTTTAACAAGACAACAAAAGTGACTTTATTCAAGTGGCATTTCCTTCTCAATGAGCCTATTTGTACAATTTGAATGTTGTGCAAAATTTAGTTACCAAGACCCTTTTTTTCTCTGCCCCAAAGTAGATAAGGTCAACCAGGATTAAGTACATGTTCACACTATCCACTGCCTTCAGTGAAGGTAACACCATGTCTAACATGAGTTGGAAAGGTTGTTTTGCCAACAAGAAACATCCAGGTCCATGATACACTACAAACTTCAAATAAAAATAATCAGAATCAGAACAATTCAGAATCTTGAATTGTTTAGCTATTCTTTACTTTCGTTTTAGAAATAAGAACGCTTCCCAAATCCAGTGCGTACTAATAGATAGTGAACCTCATCTGTATTCTTAACATGGTGCCCAGTTCCAGGAAGAGAAGAGCTAAGCCATGACCACTGGCCCGCTGGAGCACATAATCAGGTATGAGAGAAAGACTGATAGTCCAGGTATCACAAGGCAGTGAGTAGACAAGGGCTCCAGTGGAGAAAGTTTAAGTAAGGTCAAGTGGTTCAAATATAGGTTTGAAGAAACAGAGTTGACTTCGGAACGAGACTCTGTTCTGGTCACTGGTCTGCAACTCTGGGTAAGCTACCTAGCCTTGCTGTGCTTCATTCCTCTCCCTATATTTTATAATCAGATCTTAGTGTAACCCAGTGCCTGGCATATGGTAGATGCCCTCATGAAACCTTGAGTGAGTAACAGTTAAAATCTATGGTACCTTACATTTGTGCATTTATTTAAGACTCCCTTTATTCCAGAAATAACTTAAGACTGTTTATATTCATAACTTATGGTTGGGGGGGGGGTAGTGTTTCCAAGTGATCAGAATTAAAAAGCTGAGCAAGAAGGAAAAGAAACAAGTATGAAGTCAAGAAGGAGAAAAATATAACATCTACGCTGACAACTGTGAGAAGTCAAAGTTTTGAGCTCATGGCCCCAGCAAAAAGGAAAACACAGCCTGACACCCACCCCAGTCACTGGTCCGTAACAAAGAACTAAACAAGAAAGAGTGAGAGTCACAAAGCCTCCTGTTCTTGACATCAGAAAAATGACTCCTCTAGATTCGTGACAGGATCCTGGTTACTACCATAATCAACATTCTCAACACCTTCTTGGGACTATCCTAAATGTCTCTCTATTAATATGAGGAAATATAAGAAACCAAAATGAAAGCAATTCTAGGGGATGTCAAAACGAAGCAGTGCTGCATGAAGAAATTCAACCTGGCATATCAAGAAATTCTGCATGTAACCTCTATGAACTCTACACCCTTTGATGAATCTTTTGCAAAATAAGAAACATGAATGAGGCCAAGGAAAACCCCCAAGTCCTAAGCAAGTGGTGCTTGTGTGTGGAAGGTACTCCCATGAGTTAAGTCTCTTAGTTTCCCCTTATGGAAACACTAACCTAGTGCAAGCTGAAGAACGACATGTGTTGTAGGTATTCAATTATATTCCAAGCTAAGAAAACATGTACAAATATCCTGGGGTAGGAAAGAATGTGATGGTATGAAGGCTAGAGAGAAACATTACAGCTGGAGAAGGGAGAGTGGGGGTAAAGAAAATGGAAGGGAGAGAGGTGATGAAGGAGGAAATGAGGGGAAAAGGGAGGGTGTGAAGAGGAGCAGGTGGGTTTGCGGTGGTGGTAGAGTACAAAATGAAGCTAGGAAGCCAAGGACCAGACCACCCAGAGCCTGGTGGCCATATTGAAGATTTCTCTCTTTGACCTAAGAGCAATGGGGAGCCACAAAGGGTTACAAGCAGGAATAACTGGTCACATTTGCCTTTTGCACAGGTGTTGCACTGGAGAAACTATTAAAAGAAGGCAAAGGGAAAGAGTTAGGTGACTCTGGCTATGATGGTGACAACTGTGGCAGTACAGTGGAAATTGTGGATGGAAAAAAGCATTAAGAACCAAACAGGAAATGAAAACTGGGATGAGCGTCATGAGGTTTCTGGGAAGTGGTCACTGAATGAGCAACAGAGAATAGCACACTCACACAGCAGTTGGGAGGGGTGTTATTAGTACCTGACGTTGGGACTAGGTCCTCTGCACAAAGTAGGGACCCACGGACGAAGGATAGCAGTGCTCTGTCCAGTGGGAGCTGGGTCACTGAACACCTGGGGATTTGCTCCTCAGGCCAATGAGCACCATGAGTGGTGAAAAGGCTTCTAAGACTGACAAGGAACTTGGGGTGGCACAAGACTCCCACAAATGCATGTTAAAGGAACGGATGAACAGCTATCAGAGAGTTGCCACTTTAATACTCCAAGTATGGATGACAGTCTGACCTCCCTGTGGCTACTGCTGGGTTTGAAAAACCAGGATCAAAATCTGACTTCATGATTCTGCCCTGTGATTATTATGAATTGAGGTCTTTAATTCTCCATGGGGGAAAAAATCTTGACTTTTATCTACATTTTTTCATGCCTAATTATTCTTCATCTATATCCCAGTATGCTAAATATTAAGATAATAAATTGAGATAATCTTTCATTGGTTCCTTTTCTAAGCATACAAAGTGTTAACACTCAGAATTCAGATGAAATCTCCAGGTGTTCTATATACTCACCAATAAGATGAATCAAGTTACTTGGGGGTAGGATGAGGATAATTATCCATTGTTTATCAAATGAGATAACACACAAAAAGTTCTTTTAGGCCAAAAAGTACTCTACAAAGTGTGGAGTTATTATTATTTGCTAAACAAAAATCCAAAGTTAAAAAATTATTAAGGCCTCATAAAATATTTATTCTGACAGGGGAGAGATGGGTGGGATGCACAGACTGGAGCTTCAAAAGAGCCTACCATATGCAGAGACCCTGCTGAATCCAGAAGCTCATCCACAAGTCAACCATGAGTGCAGACGGTGGCCAGGCAGGAATAAAGCAAAGAGAAAGCTCCCTCCAAGCAGCAAGGGGCTGGAGCGAGATGTCCAAAGGAACAGGTCTTAGAGGAGTTAGCACTCTCCCAAGGTCTCTGTCCAAACATAGGGCTAGTTATGATTCCTGGTCCAAGTCACACTTCTGTTGTCATGGGAACTGGCTGCCAGGAAGGCAGCAACTCTGGTCTGGGTCCCCTCAGATCAACAATGGCCAGCACTCAACATCCAGAAGAACTCTGCCTGCCCTGAGAAATCTGCACTCAACAAGGATGTCCTCCAAGTACTGGGTATTTTCTTGTCAAGAAGGATGGATGTCAAGATACCCAGTTAAGACTAATGTGTTTTATGTACAGAACAAAATAAATCACCATTTGCACATTACTAGTAAATAGACACAGGTCTTTATTTGGATTTCACCAGTTTTTTTTTTTTTCTTCACTAATGTTCCCTTTTCTGGTCCAGGATCCTGCACTGCATTTTAGAGAAAATGATTTTAAAAGAAAATAAGACCACAGTTTAAAAAATTATCCAGATACTTAAGGAAAACTGGAGCACAAACACTAGTGACAACCAGTGGGAAGGAATAAAAAGCACGGTGATTTTGGACACCTGATCATTGACAAATTAGTGCTGCAACTCCAAGCAGGGAAAGAAAGGCAACTTTACAAATATGCTGGGTAGCTGGTTACCCAATTAGGGAGGAAAAGTAGAAATGCTTAATGCCATAGACCAAAATCAATTCCAGGTGGATTAAGGACTGACATATGAAAAACAAAACTTCATACAACATTTAGGAAAATATATGAGACAATAAGTTTATGACCTCAGGGCAGAAAGAACTTATTACAGAAGATTTTTTAAAAAAGAAGCAGAAGGCATAAAGCAAAGAATGACTACATGAATGTTAAAAACTTCTATTCATCAAAAGAGATAACAAAGAAATCAAGAAGGCATGCCACAAAGCAGAAGGTATCTGTCACACATTTAAAGTGAGAATTAGAACCTGAAATATTTCCATTCTAATAAATAAATAAGTAAAATCAATAGGAAAAAAGATAGCTCAACAGAAAAAAAATGTGCAAGCAAGACATTTCATAGAGGATGAAACACAAGAGGCCAATACACTTGTGGAAAGAGTCTCAACCTCATTAGCAAGCTGGAAAATGCAAACTGAAACCAAGCTGAGATACCACATTATTCTCACCAGATGGGCACAATAGTCTGGCTTTATGAAAGCTGGCAAGAATATGGAGCAATCAGAACACCAAGGCATTGCTGGAGAACATGCAAATTTATGCACCATTCTGGTAGCCAATTATACATCATCTAGTCCAGTGGTTCTGGCCCAGCGGTGATTATACCCCCAGAGAACATTTGGTTTCCTACATGTATTTTTAGGGGTGGGTGCTACTGGCATCTCAGGGAGTAGAAGTCAGCAATACAGCAACCTTCCAGCAATGCACAGAGGGCCCCTGCACAAAGAGGGATCGATCTCAAATGCCAATAGTGCTGACATTGAGAGACACTTGTCTCATTCAATTGAAGACAGGCAGACTCTCAGACTGAGAGGGTTTAGTCCCAGGGATTTTCCTGTATCAGTGTTTCCTGTACCAGTCTTGCCAGTAAAGTCTCAATAAAAATTAAGAAGGGTGCATGAACCAATGCCTATACCCCAAGCTTCTCCAGGAGAGTCTGGTTTGGGAGGCTCAGGAGGTATCCAGCAATCTAACACATGCCCAGGGACAGGCAGCATCAAAGACATTTGGGAAAAACCATCCCAGATGTTCAAGTGCACCAGGAGAATGTCCAAGATTGCTTCAAGTGAAAAACCAGGAAAGAATCCAAATAGCCATCCACAGAGGCGAGCACGCAGGCACTGCGGTCTCCTCCAAGAAGGAATAGCACCATGTCTCATGGACTCTTTCAGATGTCATTGAGCATAAAGTCACTAGTCTGTGAACCGCTAAGGAAGAGACTGCCAATTAATCTACAATACAGTGCTATCCCACACTTAAAACATTTTTAAATATAGTCATTTCAAAGTCATGCTGCTCTGTTCGCCAGCCCTTTGGCCCAGAGAACATACATAGACAATTTTTCTGTTTGTTTCAAAGCCAACTCATAGTGCAATATTCTTGAAGACCTCTAAACTCCAATTAACCTCAACTCATTTTAAGATCAGCAAAGCACGAGGCCTCAGGAGTGATGACATTATGAACGACCATGTCCCCGTTCACTCGATGGGCAAGCAATGACAATGCCAGTCTGACCCCACCAGGCAGTCAGCGACTGGGAGGCGCCACAGACTGCAAATCACAGCCCTGTTTCGGGGGTGCTGAAGGGTGGGGGCACAGGCATATCTCAGCATTGGTGAGACACAGTATGTGTCAGCGTAAAGATAGATGAACCATAACTCTTCGCATAGACCTAAGTGAAGCTCAAGAAAAAGAGGCTGCAGAATATGTGTTCAAAACATATTTGCCTGTTCAAAAACAGGCAAAACCAAGACATAATGCTTAGGGAACACATGAGGCATTATTCCACAAAGAACAGCAAGGTGCTGTTAAAAAAAATTCAGGAAGGCATCATCCTAGGAGCAAAGAGGAATGAATGCAAGTCCGATATGACAGACAGGGCTTCCAGGAGCTGAGACCACTCTGCTTAGCAAGTTCAGATTCACTTCTGAGTCTTTTATTGAGCTGGGTCCAAGGGCAGATGAGTGAGGTGCTAGCTTGGGGCAAAAATGGAAGGAGCCAAAGTGCTCAGGTAGCAAAAAAAAAAATATTTTAACTCAACATTTTTTTATACAAATGTGAAGCATTCATGAAAGACAAAACAGGAAACTTTGAAATGGAGAGCAGGATTGGACACTACACATGGTACATGACCTTCCTCACTCCTCATAGCCCTGGTTTGAATAAATTACTATTAACAAAAATAGGCAGCCAAGCTACAAGCTTTCATTTTTTCACCTGCCTTTCCCCAACATTCTATCAAAATATGCTTATTCTCTCAATATATAGGTTATATTGCTATAATTGTATATAGGTTATAATTAAAGTCTTATCAGCACACACATGCATATGTGTATCTGTGAGCACACTGCTTTTATCTGTGCTATCTTGGCAGGTAACTTCCAAGCAGAGAACAGCAGTGAGAAGAATATCTCGAAGAGGCTCAGCTGGGTAATGCATGCTGTGACAGCCATGCTTCTGGTTATTACTAGCCAGATAAAAGGGTGCTTCCTATTAACCCCCCAAACCAGGGTGGGGAGCTCTGCTCAGGTCTCTGTTGCCTAGTTTAGGGGTCTTTTGTGCTGGCCGCCCCCACAGAGCAGCACACACACCAGTGTAGAAGCTCAGCTCTACACATTCTTGAATTTAACCTTTACATACAGCTGCAGGGGAAGTAAAAGAATCTCCCTTTGGGGTGGGCACAAGAGACTAAGATAATGGTTCATGGGTGACAAGGTGGTAGGAGAAACTTGGAGTATACAATACTGTAATATATGTGTGTGTGCAACCAATTTTAAAAAATAAAAATAAACAGGAAAGGAATTTACTTTTCAGATTCAAGAGAAAGATTTCCAGATGGGGAAACTGAGTCACGGAGCAGGCAAGAGATTCAGCTGATATTTGCCAAACCCAGATGACATGAGGGTGTCAAATCTACTCACCCTCATTGTGTCATCTGCAACTAAGCAGTGGTCTTGCAGAGTTAAGAGGTGTTTTACTTCAGTCACTATGAAATTACAGCCTAGAGTCTGTGTAGAGGGTTCCAAGGAAGCTCTTCTGGCTGGGACAAGAGTCTGTCCCCACAGTTGCAGGCAGTGCAGACCTCTCACCTGAGGTCGGGCAGCAACAGCGCCTGGTAGACTCCCACTCTCCTCCACCAGGAGCCCCAGGGACTGCAGGTGCATTCTCTCCCAGCAAACTGCCACCCTGGCGCCAGAGGGGCGCTGGGGGAGGCGCGCTTAACTCTTCATGGCCCTAGGAGGCCATCTGCGAGGTGATCTCTCAAACGCAGTGACTGATGATGAGCAATTTCACAGCTGAGAAGAGCTCATGTCATTTTCCCAAAAAGCACCCAGTTTACTTCCAGACTGATTATACCGACACCGGGAGACTGACTCATCACCATGCGCTCACGTGCCTCGGGCTGCAGACGTCCCCTTACAGACACTTGTCAGTCCCAGGGCTGCTGCCACGAAGCCCGCAAGGGGAAGGAATGTGCTGCTTGGCACTCTGAGCACCAATAGTCTAAAATCAGGGTACCGGCAGGGCCAGGCTCCCTCAGAGACTCGGGGGGGGCTCCTTCCTTGCCGCCTGCAGCTGCAGCTGGAGGCCACCAGCCTCAGGGGCCCCTTGCTTATGGCTACCTCCCTCCAATCTCTGCCTATTGGTCACGTGGCATCCTCCTTGTGTGTCTGTGTCTCGGTATCCAGACGTCCCTCCTCAGCCACTGGTTTCCCACATGACCTCACCTTCCTTCACTAGTGACCTCTGCAAAGAGCCCGTCTGCACACAAGGTCATGTTCTGAAGCACTGGCAGATAAGACATTAACGGATCTTCCTAGGAAGCTCGTTTCAGCATGTATCAGACACACGTGTCAGACACACAGGTCTCCACCGAGGGAGGTACAAAAATGGTACACAGGAGTCTGTGCCTAGGTCCAAGACTTGGATGTGTCTCTGGGCACTGAGATGAAATACCAAATACTAAAGAAAGACCCCAGGTCTGGCTCCTGCTCACCAACCCAGGCTCTTGTCTCTCTCTCTCCACCCCCTCTCCCTTGCTCTGTGCTCAGACACCTATGTTCTCCATACCTGGCCCCTCCTTTGGCATAACTGTCCATTTGCCTTAAAGGCACAGTCAGCCCATTTGTCAGCTGGAGAACCCTGTAAAAAGCACTTGCTCAGGGAACCTTCCCTGACCTCCAGCTAGATCAGGAGGCCCCCCCCATCCCAGCACCTCTGCACCCCTGCTTTTATCTGTACAACTTCCTGGGCATCCACTCTGCAGCTCTCAGCACTGCCAAAACTGGCTGCCATGTCAGTCTCCCCCAGCAGCCTGGGGGTGTCACAGGGATGGAGACCTTGAATTCCACCTGTATTCCTGGTACGCACGCAGGGAACAGACACTTAAAACATATTTTTCATTAGGTGGACAGATGGAGGACTGATTCTTGAAGAGACCAACTCAAAGAGATGCTGTCAGAAAAACCATGGCTTCCAGATATTTCCAAAGTTCCGAGACAGCAGAGTCAACTTTGCAGCATGAGGAAAGTGGGCTAAAACTCTGGACCTTGAGGCAAACCTATCTGAGTCCCAGAAAGTCCCATAACTTCCCTGGACCACATCCTCCTTGGTTTCCAAGTGAGAAGTCAGACCCGCCTCCTCCTAGGATTGTGACAAATGAAAGTGTTACCACTGACCCTTGAATCCATACACGGGTGGGAGGGGGTGCTCCCACCAGAGGGGGTGCTGATGACACGCCAGCCTCAGGTTGATCCAAACAGGAATCGAAATTCTAGGGCAATGCTCTCCCCACTAGAGCCTTGGGTTTCCCATACAAAGCATTTAAAGACAATTCCAGGAGAGGAGTTGCCAGATTGAGGCACCAAGACGTGTCTGGGGGACCACCACCACCAGGGGGCAAGAAGGGGCACCTGGGGAGAGGGACACCAGCCCTAGCTGCACTCCCGCCAGGACTGCTCTGCTGCCACCTGCTGACGCCCAGCCTGGGAGTTTAGGGAAGATGCTTTCTGAAGGGTTTTCACACCCAGCCTTGAAGAACACCCATCTAGAGCAGGGGTTCCTGATGTGAGTGGCGCAGCTCTATGCTCTGCATGAACAGGGGGCTGCAGAGGCTGGCAGCGCTGGTTCCCACGTGAGCACGTACCCTTGAACAAGCCCTGTGTCTGATGGCCCAGCAATACAGCTTCACAGCTAACACCCGGAAGCTCTGACGGACAGAATCCCAAACTAAGACGCTATTCATTAAATCCTCTCAGAGACTTCACAGAAATGCCGAGGCCTGGAGTCCCTATTTTCTCATCTGACTGGCAGCCAATTAAGAACACCAGCAGGTGCCAAACCACTCTGTGGGCTGCTGTCTGAGCCCCAGCTCCATGGGCATGTCCTGCCTGGGAGAGTGAACAGGACGGAGATTCCAACTCTGCTGGTCCCAGGGGCCAACATCAAGGAGCTGCCAGGCCACCTCTTGCTCTGACTCAGGTCTGGGGTTCCCGGTTTTATTGACACCACCACACAGAGGCTGACTCTGCAGCCTCTCAGGTCATCCTTGGAATGAATGACCAGCCTGTGGTTCCAGACCCTCAGCACAGCTGTGAGGCTTCCTCTTCAGCCCGGTCCCTGCAGCCTGGCCTGTCTGTCGTCCACCCCAGGAACAGCAGGTCCTTCCACTTTCCACACCTGCCCAGCCACCCGCTCCTCCAGCTCTGCAAGCAGGCAATCACATGCCAGCTCTGCTGAGGATGCCGAGCGGACAGTAATGGAGCGTCAGTAAGCAGGAACAGTGTTGGTGAAAAGGGAGCCCACTGGGGCCCTGGCACCCATAAATCACGGAATGGCATCACACGGAATGGCATCAGTCTAAACCCTGTCTTCCACTTCTAGGAGTTGCAGGAAGAAGGTCTGCAGCATTTACATGGAAGACAGTGGGGATCAGAAGCTCCTGCAAGGACCTGAACTTCACCTGTCTGGGGATGTCGGAGCACATGGCTTTGCCCCAGTTCTTCTTGCCATCCCAAACCCAGCACCAAAACAATGACATCTCCTAAATGCTGTGTGTAACACAAGTAAGGTGTGTCATGTATGTGTGTTCACATGCAATATATGCCATACACATACAACGGTCACATCGTGTGAATTACAACCGCTAACATTTATATCTCCTCACCACATGCCTGGCATGAGCTGGGAGTCTCCACTCAGTCTCTCAGAAACACCCCCTCTCACCAGTACTCACTTTAACTCTAGTGGACACTGCTGCCAGCCTCCCTGGTAGTTACTCTCCCTTTTTATGCAATACCCTCAACTCTAAACCCAAAGGTTTTAAGTGTCACAATCCAAGATTAAGACAGTATGTCTCCATTCCATTTCTGTGACTCCACTGACTGGTTCAGATGCAGTGCGAGGCCGCCTCTATGAAGCAAAAGGGAAGGAGCTGATTATTAGGTCCATGCTACTGTCCACATGGAGCCCAAAAGCGAAGCCATCCTGGAGAAGTGCAAGCTGAGAGATGCAGAGACGGAGTCCTGACATGACCTAAGCACCTAGATGCGGCCCTGCTGAGGCCTACTCAAGTCCTATGTCTTCCGGTTACATGACCTTTATACAAAGTTACATTATCTGCTTGTAATCAGTATCTGCTACAATCAGTGGGTATTTGTAATCAGTATCTGCTTGTAATCAGAACAGGGCTGTGGGCACAAGGGTGAGAATGAGAATGCCTACGTGCACCGAACAGTTCTATAGCAACATCACTAGGTATTCCTTTCCCGTTAATATGAAATCAGTTCAAGGATGAGAACTCTGCAGTGGGCGGGGGCTCTTATTGGGACAAAGGGACAGTCAGACACAGGTGACAGGGAACAGGATCAGGACTCACTCCAACAGATACAAACGATCCCCCTGGCTCCCAATGCCAACCACTTAACAACCAATTTTTACTGCCGTCACTCCTGGTGGGAGCAATCATAACAAAAGGTCTAAGGTTGCGGGCTGCGTGCTGAGCCCTGACTGTGCGCGCTAAAGCCAGAATTGTAAAATATGCGGGTGGACAAGGGAAGAGAGAGCTAAGGATAAAACCCGACGTGGCCTCCCACAGACCGCTCACACGCTGGCATCCTAGCACTCATGTTGCGGGCCCACCACACACACCTGCCCTCAGGGTCACTCCTAGGAGAAGCAGAGGATAAGTTTTACAGTCATCCTGGTAGAGCAGAGAGATCCCTGAGTCAGGTAGTGGGAGACACAGGGTGGTCTGTAACCCTGGGCCAAGCACCCCCAGGCTCTGGCCTCAGCTTCCCCATGAGCAAGATCACTGGCTTCTGAGACCTCCATCAGTTTAACCCTGTGATTCCAGAACAAAGGCTAAAAACCGGAAGACCAAATGTAACCCACAGCCCTTGGGGCTATTTGTACTGGCTCCCAGGATACCCACTGGAAGCCAGCATTTTCAAATTGGAAGCTGTATCATGAAAGTCAGCACCTCTTACTTCTTTGGCAAATCCAGATTTGGCAGCCAGGGCTCATATGGGCACATGGTCATGCCAACCAGGGCTAGGAGTCCTCCCAAGGCTCCACAGTCCCAGCCCTCTCTTTGCTCCCCACCCTCATCCCCAACAGCTCTCACTTCCATTACTTCCAGAACCCTGGCGGTGCCTGAAAGAACCTCCAAAGCCAAGATCCGGGCTGTCACGGTGTCGTGCAAGCATCCTGCTCATGACCTCAACTGCAGTAGGAGCAGCAGCTCTCGATGGGCTCTCCACTGGCTCTAACAGTTGCACAGATGGGCAGGGCAGGGCAGGGCAGAGCAGGGCAGGGTGGGCATTGCTGGGAGGCAGGTGAGCCTCTAAGTTCTCCAGGAATCCTCACACCCGTTCTCTGGTCTCTCTCATTCCGCACGCACTCTCTCATGCTCTCTTGGCCTCCTGGCATGAGTGCACCCCCACCCTGGGGTGACACCACCCTTTAGTCCTTTCTTCCCAGGCCCAGCTATACCAACTCACACATGCGCACACCCACTGGGCCAGGCATATACACAACCATGATGCGGGCGCAACATCCCAGCTGCTGGTCATCCAGGCTATTGGAGGGAAAAGCTTCACCCGCTCACTCAGCCCACACAACGACCTGGCCCTGAGACCACCTCTCTTCAGGCTCATTTAGAAAAGGACACTGAGGTCCCGTTGGTTTCCTGTTACTGCTCAAACAAGCTCCCAGCACAGAAGTGTATTCTCTCATCCCAGGGGCTAGGTCTGAGGTCAGGGTGTTGGCAGGGTTGGCTCCTGCTGGAAGCTCTGAGGGGGAACCTGTTCCATCTGGAGGAGTCTTCTATGGAGACCCTGGTTGCAGCTGCATCACTCCCACCTCTGCACCCTGCTCTCACGCTCTGCTCCTGTGCCACCATCAAATGTCCAATGAGGATGGCAGTCCCACAGGATGAGGGCGCTTTTGTCCGCCACAGCACCCCATTAACTTGGCCAGACCTGAAGACCGTATCTCCACATAAGACCCTCTTCACAGTCCTGAGGCTTAACGTGACTCATCACACGGCGGTGGAAACGAAACCTCAGCAAAGAGGTTGAAAACGCATCTGGAAACAAACACACCCCCAACCGCATCCCAGCAACCTGAACAAGTGTGTGGCACCCGCAAGCCCTGGTTGCTACACTGCCTTCCACGCTGTTGTGCTGCCTGCGGAGGAAGGTGCATCTGAAGTAACTGCTCTCCTGGTGCGGGACAGCCTAGGGAGACAGACGCAGGACTGGGCTGAGGCCTCTGGGAAGCTACAGGACAGTCAGTAGGGGCAGAGCCTTCCTAAGATCCCTGGAGCCTCCTGCACCGTAGAGTGGCCTAGTGGCCTGCACTAGGAGTGACCTAAAGCCACTTAAATGGTTAAA
>PVHY01005565.1:24402-82091 GCA_004024945.1 Uropsilus gracilis
GGGGGGGGGGGGGGGGGAGTAGGGCCAAAAGGGGATTTCCTGAGCTGCACTGGAGGCACGAGGGGGCGTCAACAGAAGGGGGCGTCAACAGAAAATTCAGTAATCTGGAGGAACAGGAAATTCAGTAATCTGGAGAAACCACTCCACAGAGAGCGATCTTGTTACCATCCAACAAACTTGAGCCAACCTGTAATCAATAACATTGAACTCCTTCGTTCCTGATCCCACTCCCCAGAACCAAAACGACTCGCTCCCCTTTGTTTGGATGGGGAAACAGACTGGAGCTCGCCTCCCTGCCAACAGATCTGCAAGAAGTTTGCTCTCTTTTCCCAGAAGCCGGTGTCATGATACCAGCTTCCACGCACGCGGGCTCGGGAGCTCCCTGCTCAGCGACAGACACAACAGCACTCACGTAGCAGTCCTGCCAGAGCCGCAGCCCGAGTCTGCTGCCTGGGAGGAAATGCCAGACATCCCATAAATCAGCGGACCCCCTGCTCTTTAAAACCACCAGGAAGTCTGAGAAACTAGTGTAGCTGGACGTCTACATGCAGTGTGTGATCCTGAATCGGCTCCTGCAACCAGGGGGGAAGCAAAACCCAATAAAGAAGGATGCTATTGAGACAACTGCTGAACTCAGAATATGGATTCAATGTCTGGCTCACTTAACCCCCTGTGTGGTTATGCAGGAGAATAAACAACCTGGTCTCAAACAGTTCATGGAGAGAGAGAGGGAGGGCGGAGTCGCGTGTAGGGAAGTGTTAGAAACCGATGGATCTGAGTAAGGCCGGCACAGGAGCCCTTGGTATTGCTCTAGCAGCTCCTCTCCACGTTGGAGATGACTTCAGAATAAGGAAGGTCCCTTCTCGGAGGGATGCTCTGATGTCCACAGAACCCCGCCTGGGGGCTGGGGAAGACCCAGACTTCTGGGCCCTCCCCCGAGTTTCTGATTCAGCGGGGCTGAGGGAGGAGAGCGAGAATTCACGCTGCTAACAAGTGTCCAGGTGATCGACTCTGAGCCGCCCAGACAACACCTGGTTCGCCCTGTGGGCATAACCAGCACAAGAACTACACACAATCAGGACTTTTTTAAAAAGCCTAATCGGGAGAGAGATGGTGTGAGGAAGCAGCGGGTTCCACGACGAGCCTCCCCCACCCCATTGCCTTCGCTTCCAAGCACGCAGATCTGCGGGCCTGCGTGCACCTAGCACAGCGCCCAACCCGCAGCAGATGGTCAGTGCGTTTTAGGGACGGGCTGGGACCGAGCTCCCAAACTGCAGCGGAAAAGGCGGGCAACGTGGGCACTTCCTGCGAGCACAGGAGGGAGGGGAGGGGGGAGCAACAGCCTCTCTTCCTGCTCACTCTTGGAGTCAAGCCTTTGGCTCCCTCCAAGGGAGGGTAGTTTCCCCCTGGAGTCACCACCACTGAATGGAGCGAGACCCAAGTGGCTCAAAACCTCTCCCAACTCTGAGACAAGAACGTGGTTCGGGCAGCAAACTTCTGTCAAGACACGCACGCCTCCTCCCTCTCTTCCGGGCTGGTTAATGAACCCTGGGCTCAAGCCTCATTAAACCCCATTATATAATCACCCCCATCCCGCATCTCTTTATAACCCTGCCAGTGGCTGGTTCCTCGGGAGCAGGCAGTTCGGCTTCATCAGTCTTTATTGCTACCTGCTGCCGCCCTCCGACAAATCAGGCCTCTGACTCAGCCTCCAGGCGCAGGCCCTCAGCTGAGGGCCAGCTTGCGGCGGCTGCCTCCCCAGGACAAAGGACGAAGGACGGCCGGGAGTTGCTGGGAGAAGAGGAAAGGACACGGGAAACGGGGTGAGGGGCAGGCACGCCGTCTTCCATGAAGCATATCGTTTCACGAGATCAGAGCCTCTCGTGACACTCCAGCTGGTGCCACTTGGGACGAGGATGGGAAGACGGGGACTCATCCGTCACTCGTTGCCTCCGGCAGTGCTCCCTCAAGCGCTCGGGCCCCCAGCATCACGTGAGAAGCTGAACCCAGACGCTCCCTCCAGGTCACACCTGACCTCCCCCTTGCCCTGCTCCCGGCCACCCCTGCCCCTCGCCCAGGCCACCACGGACTGCCATGCAGGCATGCCGTCACCAAGCACGTCCGGGCTCTCTGACAGTGATTGCCCTTGACAAATTAATTAACTGGGCTTCTGGTCACCAGTGCTATTTCAGTCTGCTCAGTTGTTCCGTCAAGGCCCCCTTGGCACAGAGACAAGCCAGGCTCTGCAAGGCTGTCTGGCTGACGTCCATGCGGTGCCCTTCCGGTCCCAGACCCTCAGCTGGGGTCTACAAACAGACCCCCTTCCTGCCCAGCCAAACTGTCCAGCTGGGCCAAGCAGAGCTGCAGACCCAACGGCACTGACCCGGGACACGCAGCCGGAGGCGGAACATGCAGTGCCCAGGGGGGGAGGGGTCCTGGGGCTCATCATCCTCTCCAAGGGCCCAAGGCCTCTCTGGACAGGGTTAAAGGCCTCGTGTCAAGGTGAAGAACAGACCCCCATGTTTACGGAAGGGCTTCCTGCCGGATAATTGACGGCGCTGAGTTACCGAGTCACCTGTCGTGGTTAAATTCAATTAGGCGGGAGTCAGAGAGAACCAGATTCAAGCCCCGGCTCAGCTACCTGATGGCAGAGATGCTCGGCAAGCTCTCCGCCGCTCCTGAGCCTCAGGTTCCCTGTCTCCATCACGGGACTGGTCGGCCGGTGCTGTTGCAGACGAGTGGGTGCTGGGGGTCGCGAGCACCGCACCCAGGAAACGGGTCCCAGCATTCACCAGGCAGAACACAGGACCCTACCTCATGCCACAGCAGCCTCGCTCCACTGGGCTCCCTGTCCATGGAGGGGCTCATCGGGGCTGGACTGCAGGGCCCACTTCTTCAGGGGCTTCCCTCTGACCGCCCCTGTGCTGTGATGCATACCACAACCATCCGGGCAGAGACAACTAACCACCCTCTCAGAGCTCAGCCCAGGCTCACTAGAAAATTCCTCTCTCAGAGCAAGGAATGGCCATTCTGCCCCTGGCAGAAATGTGCCCACCCAAACCGTAAACCACCCCAGGCCACACTCAGCTCCGCTTGAACCCAAATACATCTTTGAAATTGTAAAGGCTGCAAGTGTTGGCCTGAGGGGGGGGAGAGAACAGAGCTTAATCACAGATGCCTGGTCCACAACAGCCAAGAAAGTCCTGTGACTGGGCAGCTTGGAGGTGGGAGAGCAAGGCTTGGGTTTGCTCTAACACTGGGCCTGTTGTTTCCTTCATCCCCACACACCTAGGGGCACGAACACCAGGGACCCCCCGAAAGAGCAGTGACAGGGCCAGTCAGCTTCCCCAGCAGTTGCACAGAAAGAGGAGGCAGCGTGCACCTGGTGCAGAGGGGGCCACAGGTGTGGGGACGGCGAGGCCCAGCATCCCCTGCTGGGTGGGGGTGACTTACTTGCAGAGAAGTTAGCCTCAGTGTGGACTGGAGGGGTGGAGGGCAGGAAAGGTGCATGTCCCACGAAGAAGGAGCGCAGAGAGCGCTCGCACAGGAGTGGAGAGCGCTGCTGTGAGGGGATATTCTCACAGCTGCCCACGCTGCTGTGGATCTTGAGGTTCAAGGGTTTGCTTTTCTTCTTGGTTCTGAGAGGGAGACAGAGAAGAAAGACAGGAATGTACCCACGGCACACAAAACAGAGCAGGGCGCCCAACACTTGACAGGACACCTGAGATCTGCATCCCAGCTAGCCCTGGTCTGGTGTCCTCTTTGAACTCTGGTCATGAGATCCAAACTGTTCCATTCCTCCAGTCCTGTGCTGATGCTGTCCCGACTACCTGGAAAACGGCCCTCTTCTTTGCCAGGCTAATCCTCATCGTCTTTGATGATGCCATGCTGGTGTCCCTTCCTCCAGGAAGCCTTCCCTGATCACCCATACCTTCCAGAAAGAGTGAGTGTTCTTCTTCCAGGAAGATATCCCTGACACTCCTAAGAGCTACACGGAGAAATTAAGATCCCACTGCTTCCTGTGCTGACACATAGTGAGACAGGGGCTTGGCAAGGAGGGTTCATCCCTGACCCTGTGCAAAGCCGACTCTACCCTGGGGCGCAAGCCAATGGATGAGCAAATAGGTTTTTCCTGGGGCCCTGGTGAAGTGCTAAAGGGCCAGAATCTAGCTCAGCTCTAGCTCCAACTCCCTACCTCCACTTGCGCCTGCACGTCCCAAGTCCCCAACCTGCAGCCAGGCTGCCCTTTAGCCTTTGGACAAAGACAAGTACCAAGTACAGCTCCATGAGCCCAGGAGATCTGTGCCACAGCAGCACCTGCCCTGGGTGTTTCTATTCCCCAAGTTTGCTGCCGTCTACCCCTGTAGAAACAACAACCCCATTCCGCATAAGTTAAACCTGATGGCTTTCCAGAGAGCCCAGGAGACAGAGTCTAAAGCAGGATCCTGGTTCCACCTCTGGGGCACCGGTTCCCCCTGCAGAGCTACCCACCCACCACCCTGTCTCCACCAAAAGCCCCGGATGGTGCCTGCCTTCAGGGTACAGAAGAAGGCTCCCCCTCTACACCATAGGTGGGCCTGCATGAGGTGCCTCAGGGGTGGCATGGGAATTATGTGGGGCACCCCACCTTTCCCCCTCTTCCCCACAGCAGCACTGCTGAGTGGTGGCCGGGGTGGGGGTGCTGTCTGGTGATAAATGGTACAAGGTGGGACCAGACTCTGCAGGGTCAACCACTGGCTTGACTGCCTTTGGGCACGTCTGTAAACTGCGAACCTCAGCACCTTTCTCTGTACGACAGCGCATCTTCCCGGGGCCACGGCGCGGGGTCAACGAAACGACCCCTAGGAGTTACTGAAATACAAAATACAGAACAGTCTAAAGCTGAGACGAAGTGGAAGCCCCAGCAGGTCTAGACTCTCCAAGTTCCAAGAGGTGAACTGGTCGCCTCGAACCCCCTGTTCCTGCAGACGACAACACTGCCACACGGCCTGTGAATGGCCACTCAGAGGGGGACCCAGGGGCTATCTTTCGCCACATCTGGTCTCAGCTGCTGGTGCTGGTCAGTTAATTCCCACGTGGGGCAAAGGATGGGGCATCTCAGTCCTTCACCAGCTCTGGTCTTGCCCATGAGGCAGGGTGGGATGGCCCTGACTGTGGGGCATTCGGGCAAGAACACAGGGTGGGAGTTGAGGGAGGCTAGTAATTGCCCACAGGCCAAAGCTGAAATCAAGCTGCGGGGGAGGGGGTGATGCAAGACTACCCCTTCCCCCCCATTAGTAGTCTCCTCCAGGCCATCTTCCTTGCAAGCAGACAATTAGGAGATGAGGTGAGATGTCTCCAAGAGGATTTCGCCTACCGAGAAAGGGATGAGGAGATCCGGTGAGCAGAAGATCCAGCCTACTGCTGCGCCCACTTTGGTCGGAAACTATGGGACCGCGGCTCCGAAACTGGCACCACAGAGCGGGAACACTGGGTCCCGTTGATTTGTAATTTTCACTTCACCCAGCAGGAGGCTTAATGGCAATATTAATAACAGCTGCCTGCCACTTCGATGCCACAAGGCACATTCCCTGCTTTCACCTACCATGTGCCTTTCACCTACCACCTCCTGTCAGCATCATCCCACTGCCTGGAACACCCTGCCCCCTTCTTTGCCGGGTTAATCCCGATCTCTCTTGGCTGACTCCAGTCTGGTGTCCTCTCCTCCAGGAAGCCTTCCCTGATAAACCAGTGCCTCCCAGTCAGAGCTGAGTGTTCTGTGTCCAGGGAGCCTTCCCTTTCCTCCTGGTCTGTAAGACTGAAAAACAGATCTGGAGATAGAGATATATAGATATGAATACAAAGTCAGAGGCAGAGATGGGTACAGATCAAACAGCTATGAAGGCAGATTCCACTTTCCGAGTTTCCCAAGATCCTTCCTTTCGTGTTTCTCTCCCAATCAGACTATTGGTCTTTCTTGCTCTCCTCTCCAACCTCAGGAAGTAGCAGCGTCTGGGACACAGCAGCTGCTCAGCCAGTGTTTACTCAGTGACAGATCTGGGTGGAGATGCTGGTTCCTACCTTCCTGCATTCTAATTCTCTGTCTCCTACACTCAGCTTGGGCTCTCAGCACCAGTTGGGTAGAATAAACTTCTCACGCTAGTTCTGAAGCATTCCTCTCCTTCCCAGGGAGCTGAGATGACCAGTTTTCTTGAGTTTGGTTTCAAACTGCAGCTGAAACTAACCTCACGGCTCTTGCTGCCAAGGTTACCCAACCCCATGCGGGACAGACCAGGAATCAAGCGCCCTCTTGTGGCCACAGCAAATCCTCTGCAAATCCTGGAGGACCTGCTCCCAGGACGGTGAATAAATAGACTGAGGGCTTCCCACACAAGCAACCTAGAAGTCACTCTCTCCAGGAGGCTGCTGCTCATCAGCCTGAAGGAGTCAGAGGTGCCTGCAGAGTCCCTGCTCACAGCGCCTGTACTGATGGCCCTGCTTATTATCTCCCCAGGGACCTGGGCCAAGGTCCAGGATGGAGCTTCCTATTACAGCAGCACATGCTGGCTGATTCCCTATGTGTGGTTGGAGAAGAGAGAAGCAAGGAGGCATTTTATTCCACATGAGTGTCCAAGGATGGAGACTCAAAAAGGAATTCTACACCGAAGCTACATAATTTAGGAGCTGAACTCACAGATTCTGGAATCTAGGAGACTAGGGTTCAGGATCCTCATTGAGTCCCAGTTTCCTCCCCTGACTTATCAAAGCTTTGTAAGACCCCACTTCGATGCCCACTCTATGAATTCACCTGCTATCACTGTCTAGTCACATTCTGGTTGTCTTTCTGGTACTTGACCATATACCAATATTTCATTCACCTCAGGACCTTTGCACATGCCGTTTCCTCTGCCTAGGACACTCTTCCCTATCCTGCATGGTAAGACCTCGAGAGTTAGTGAAGATCTACTCATCCTTTAGGCTTCACTTCCTTAGAGACACCTCAACCCTCAGAACTAGTCAGGTCTCCTGAAAATGTGGTCCCAGCACAATCTGCCTGTCCTTCACAGAATGCATGGCAGCTAGAACTCTGCATTTACCTCTGTGGATACTGAGTGAGCATGTGTCTCCCCTAGGACCTGTTTCCACCACGCACAGGAGAAGAGCCTGCATCCCCAACACCTAATACAAAGCTGAACCAGAAGTCAGGTCTCCAGACTGCCACATAAGCCCATGTGCTCCAACTCAAACCAAAACAACTGGGTCTTCCCCTTTTGGGTGAATTCCAAAAGACTGCAGCCCACTTCCCACCTGCCAGTCAGGAGGGCTGCTTCGGCAGCATCTTCTGAGTTCATTCTCAAGGTGCCTGTGGACCCAGAAGCCAAAGACACTCCATTTCCTTTGCCGGCCCCCACCCACCTCGCTGGGTCAGCCCTCAGCCTGCGCTCATCAGTCTTGGTCTCAGCACCCACTTGCCAGCCTGACTCGCCAGCCTTCGTCACAAACAGGTCAACACAAGAAGCCCCAAACTGATGTTTGGTTTTGCACCACTTCTTCCTCCCAAATTTTGAGATCAACATGCTCACCAGCTCACAAGGCTGTTCTGGTCCTCCCTTCCTCCCCACAGGGCTATGTCCCCTTGAACTCCAGAGCCTTCATCCGGCCAACCCCCTCAGCGTCTCATTAGCAGTGTTTGGAGCGTCTGGCCCAGCCCCTGGGAGGAAATGGCAGGTGGGGGCTGAGGAAGGCCTCCCCCCCCCCCAGCATGGCTGGAGAGCAGGCAGGAGCACACATACCCCACCCCCACCCAGCAGCAGGGCAGGAATCCCGACACTGTTTTCCAAAACAGAAGAGATGCCTGCTGGTCTAAACGGATAGTCCCTCTGCAGCCAGCAGGCAGCCCGCTGCCCCAGGCGGGGGTGGGTATGCAGAGCCTTCAGGGGCAGCATGATGACACTTCTGTATCCGAATTGTTACTTTGTATGTTAATAGTCAAATTGGAAAAACAAAAACAAAAACTTTCACATCAAATGTATACTCACCCAGGATTCCCTACGGCTTTATGTCAAATAAACTAAGGAAAGGAAGAAAAGAAAAAACCACAAGTGGAAAAAAGGAATAAAGAGATAAGGAAAGAGAAGGGAGAGGGAAGAAAGAGGAAGAGATAACAGTTGAAAAAAGTTATGTAAATTCTAGTCTAGATCCCCACCTGAACAGCTAAATGTAGAGTTGACAGTACCAAGTGTTGACAAGAATATACAACAACCAGAAGTCCCATAACAAGCCCATGTGATTGTAAATAGCCATTTTGAAAACAATTTGACAACATCTACCAAAGCTAAATAGATCCCCCCCCCCACCAATCTAACAGTGTCAGCCCTCGGCTGAAACAAACAAGGGTCATGACCACAAAGCAAACTGCCTAAGTATGTCCACAACCATATTACTCATCCAGTCCCGGGTAACAGGAGCAACCCCAGAGCCCACCAATGACAGAATGGACACATACGTCACAGAACACTCATACCACTGGTTACCACATGCAATGAAAAAGAGGAAACTACTGATAGTTCATAGCATGACTGAATTTCAAAGACAGCTTGTCGGGTAAAAGAAACAGGCCACAGAAGAGCACAGATTGTATAATTTCATTTACATGAAGTACAAGAACAGGCAAAAACTACACTGTGGTGGGAGAGTCCAGTGGCGTGATTCTCTTTAAGTTACTGACCTGAAGGGAACCCAAACACCCCTGGGGGCTGGATCTCGCCTCTGTCTTGATTGGGTGATGGTTACTTGAGTACACTGATAAAAATTCACCCAACTATGTGCAAAAAGTGTGCACTTTACTTCTGGATGAAAGCTATGTCTTGCAAAAAGTGTATTTTTTTTTTTAGCAATGGTAAAAAATGCAATCCAATGAAGTAGGCAAAAGACCTGGATTAATGTTTCTCCAAAGACAGAGAAATGACCAAACATAAGAGGATACTCAAGATCATTATATTTAGGGAAATGCAAATTAGAACCCCAATAAGACCCCACCTCGTGCCCATGAAGATCTCCACTGAGGTTTTTTTTTTAAAAAAATATCAGAAGAAAAGTGTTGGTGAGAATGTAAGGACTCGGGGGGCCCTGGGCATCACTAGTGGGCTGGGAAGTGGGGCAGGAGCTGGAAAACAGTTGGGTACTTCCTCAACGAATCAAACACAGAATTACAATATGATCCAGCAATTCCACTCCTAGATATAAACCTGAAAGAAGTGCGAACAGGTGTTTCAAAGCAACAGACTGTGCAGTATGCAGTATCTAGACTAGGTACACCCACAGAGCCAGAAAGCAGACTCTCAGACCTGGTAGGCTTTTGTGCAAACAACAGATGCTTGGCTGTCCTATGCCTCCCTCTGCAGAACCCAGTGCCTGAATTGTCCAGGGTGGCATCAATAAGTGCACAGCCCTTTGCGTAGATGAACACGGTTTGACACAAGAGCCGAAGTATGTGGTCACTAAAATGTTAATCAATTTAATTAAGGTCACATTTGAAATTCCGTTCATCAGTCACACTTGCCTCCACACAAGTCCTCGAAAGTCACATCCAGGTCATGGCTACTGTGTTGGACAGAACACATAGTGGGACTTTTCATTATGGCTGCAACTCCTTTTGCCTATTGTTGCTCTCAACCATCCAGCTCCTGGTGCTGCAGGATGAGGGGGAGAGTGATCTGTGAGTAGATCAATCGCTTCACCTGTATCTCCCTTCCTCTAAAGCTGACACACCATCCTCCCATTAGCAAAAACAATCCCGCTTAGCCAAAGACGGGAAACAACCAAAATACATGCTACAGCGAGCAGGTCCTTTAAATTACAGTCATTTCATTTGTCAGGACTAGGTGGGAGTTTAAAAGAATCGGGATGAAGGAAAGACAACCTGTCTTGCTAAGTGAAAGAAGGAAAAGGCAGAAACAAAGTATACAGGGTCACCCCATTGCGCCTTCAGAAGATACTGCTAACTGGAGAAACTTACCCAATAAAGATTACTAGGACAACATGGACTCCAGCAATGAAGGTACCTGACAAGTGCCATGCTCCCCCAGGCTGGTCTCCTGGTGTGTGTGTGTGTGTGTGTGTGGGTGGGGGGGATCGGGTGAGCCAGGAGGGAAATACTCATGAACAGTGAGAGCTACATGGAGAATTCTGACAATGTGGCAGGCAGTGTTGTAGGTCTGTCTGGGGACCTGGCATTTGGGCTAAAGGTACAAAGTCAAGACGAGTCAGAACGCACAGATCTAGAAGGGGAAGGAGCGGACAAGGGGGCAAGGTGGGTGTGGGGGCTCAAGGGGGAAGGTCAACTCAGCAAGCAAGGGTCGCAGGGCTCCATGCTGGCCTCAGTAAGCGCCAGGGTCTTCGTGCACCAGCAGTGGGTTTTTGAAAGAAAGATGGTCTTACAAGATTACTGCGCAGCGCTAGAAGACTGGAGAGGGAGGTAAGAATGGATTTAGGAGATCCAGAAAGAAGGCTGTGGCATCACCCACATGATAAGGGAGGCTTGCTTCAAAGTGGGGGCGGGGAGAAGAAGTGCACAGCTCACCCAGACTTGCTGCCGGACTCCACACGGCAGGGCTGAGAAAGGGAACCCTGAGAGGTCTCAGCCAGAGACACCCACGAGTACAGGAATATTTTTGGGAAGGGGATCCGGGAGGAGGGTGGCAGGCAGGTGAGGGGAGCAGGTACTTTGTTAGATTTTCTTTGCCATTTTAATAGTAGATGAGTATTTATTATGATAAAATAAGTTTTAAGTGGCATGCGGTATTTTTTGCTTAAATTTTTTTTCTCTTTCTCTCTCTTATTAAAATGGAAAAAAAAAAAGCCAGAAAGCAGAGGGGCAGACATGGAACAATGTGGTCAATTGTTATTTAATATTTCAATCATGTCTCATTATTTTTTCAAGAAGTTTTAAATTGAAGATCAAATTTGGGATAGATTTTGTTTCGCAAATGGCTGGTATCAGTCAGCTGGTACCTTAAATTGAGTTGACAGACACAAAAATTCATAGATTCCTAGAAATCAAACACTATATCATAGAACTATATAATTTCAACTATGTGATTTCACATGTGTGTATAAGTATACATGTATGTATAGCATGTATCTGTAGTATGTGTGTTGTGTGCTTCATATACGTGTGTGCGTTTGTATGCATTGTTTACATATGTGTATATTATGTGTATGATGTAGATACACATACACATATGTATCTGAAAATGTACAAAATCCCTTAAGACTAGATATATTTTGCTATTTTAAAGGTTAAACTTTTCTCAACAACAGACTGGCTCTCGATATCAAGCAGATCTTTTACCAACACTTCATGTGTGGAAAGAATAAATTGCTCTTTATATACACATTCTTGTCTCGCCCACCAAGAAGCCACTTCAGACCCAGGCTGTTATAAGAGAAAAGGAATGAGAGAGGAAAGAACAGGTATGCTAGTGCAGAGGTGAGCAATCTTTCCGTGAAAGACCACGTGGCTTTCCAAGTCTCTCCTTCCGAGCCCACTGTTTAGCTTTGCGTGTGGCCAAGTCAGTCATATACAACATGTGGATGAATGAGCAGGTGGTTGTGTTTCAATAAAACTTTATTTACAGAAGCAGGCAGTGGGTCAGATTTGGCCCTCAAGTTGAACAGCTTTTTTAACCCCTCCCTCCTAGGGAGTCAGAATCTAGACTTACCTAAAAGTAGGACAACTGAAACCAACCACTCAAAATAACCTCTGAATCTCACTTCCCACCACCTGGCTCACCTCAACAGCTGCCAATCTGGCACTGCACTGTATTCGATGTTTGTCTGTTTCTCCTGACTCCACCCTCCCAGGGCAGGGCAGGTCACAGCACACTTCTTTAGGCGCTGGCACAGATTTAGGGTACACTTTTTTGAGACTAGGTCTTGCTATGTTGCCCAGGGTAGTACCGAGCCTACAGACTCAAGCAATCCCCAACCTCAGCCTCCCAGGTAGCTGGGATTACAGGTGCACACCACCATGCCCATCTGCTTTTTTCGAGACTAGGTCTCGCTATGTTGCCCAGGATAATCTCAAACCCGTGAACTCAAGCAATCCCCAGCCTCTTGCCTCCCAGCACTTGGATTACAGGCACATACCCGGCTTGGAGTACACACTTTTCTTAGTTATTTGGTGAGCAAGCAAGGTACTTCCTCTCCTACCAGTTTGGAAGCACCAAACTGGGAGTGTGACTTCTGCTGGACCCCCAACACTTGGCACGTCCTCCTGGAAGTAGCGAGAGCTTGAGCCCTGCACATGAACATTAAAATCAGGGGTTTCCAGAGCACCATCCCCGGGAGGGTCTCCAGCTCCCCAAGGAGGGGAGTTGGGGGGTGAAGCAGCATCCACAGCATCCACCAGCACATCCACTTTACCTTAATGGGATGAGAAAAGGCCAGGGCACCTCCCATGCTGTTTCTCTCTACAAGGAGGTGTTTGCTGCACAGTGTAGCCGCGTGGCAGTCAGCCTGGGGCAGGTGAAATGTGGGTGTGCCTGGTTCTGCTGCACTAAGATCTGCCCTGTGGTGAGCCTGGGGACCTTCAGGACGTGTTACCTCATTTAGGATAGGAACAAGTTTGACCCCCTGCCCCATTTTGCAGTTAAACTCACTGGGGTTCTCAACCCAGGCTACAACTCAACAAAGGCCTGGGGTGTGACCCCAGATTTAACTCACTTCAGAGCCAGTTCTTCTCAGTCTATGACTTCCACTCTAAGTATAGGCCACAAATATTCATGGAGGGGCCCGCAGAGACCCGGGTGGCTCTTGATTTTAGATTTATTCACCGGAGAGAACCCTCTTAGATGTGCAAACTGGGCAGCTGGCCAGAAGGCTAGTTTCAACCAGTTCTTCATCCAGACACCAACACTGCCGCCTCTGCCCCCACGTAATAACCCAAATCTCCTCAGCCCCTCTCTGGTCGAACAGTCTGGCCCAGCCTCCCCCACTGCCCCTGAGCTCACGCAGACAGCCCACCCCAACCGTGCCTTGCTGGCCTGAGTCGTGCCAGTGTCCAGGCCCACTGCTGTCCCTGCACGCCTGTGATGAGAGACTAATCTTATTTTTTTTGTTCCCCAACCCATAAATCAGTTACAGACCAAATAGTTACACAGGCCATCATTTCTGACGGACCAGGGCCTGTGACAGCCCTCATTATTGGGAAAGATGACTGATTTTGGGCAGAGATTTCACAGACACGGGCTGGATGTTCTCTTTTGGGTTTCCTTCCCCTCCCTTTGCCCAAAGAAAAGACAATTTCCAAGAAAAATTGGCGCAGAGGTCTGTTCTCCATGTCTCCCCGGAGCCAGTGGGCCGCGGGCAGGCTACTGCTGGTCCAGTACGTGGCGGGCCCCTAGAGCAACCAGGAGGGACTGGTTCCTTCCCCTGGGCAGGGGGTCACCTGACTCACAAACAGCCCCAGAAATCAGAAACCCACGAGGAAGCTGGGGGTGGGGGGATCAGGAAGGGGAACTCAAAAACACTGTTACTACTAACCGCCCTGCTGTTCACAAAGACACCCACCCTGCTGGGGGTGCGCCAGCATGACCAGAGGACACCCCCAGGAGGCCGTGTGCTGAGTGGGCAAGGCCACTGGGAGGGGAGGCAGGAGGCTGCTCCCCACAGGCTCTGCACCCAGGCCTCTGAGGCTGATGTCCCTTCCTGTCAGACGCAGGGGCTTGCTGAGTGGTCTCCCACTGTCCCTCTCCTCCAGGGGCTTTGTGTCTAATTGTGGCAGCTGCTGCTCACTGAATCCTCACCACCTGCCTGGCCTGGTGCGACGCATTTTCGAGGCAGACGTTCACTTCATTTTTAAGCTGGGTTTGCAACCCCCAAGGAATAAACGGCGGGTCAGAGAGGCTAAGTGAGGGCCCAAGGTTCCACAGCACGTAAGGGGCAGAGTCAGGATTTGAACTTGGCTCTGATGACACCAGTGCTCTTCGTCCTACAACGGCACAGCCTCCTTGGGCCTGGACTTGCTTGGAAAACCAGCCGGGAAGGGAACCACCACATCTCAGTCTCAAGACGCAAGCATTGAGCTCCCCAGCAGATGCAGAAGGGACAAGTGCCCGCGCAAGTATGAGCCCTCAACGAGCCTTCTCTGCAAGGAGCGGGGGAGCTGGAAATATTACTCAGGGGAATGCAAGTGTTTTGCCACCTTTGAAATATCCCACAAAGCCTCCTTCACTCCGGGAAAGAGTCAGAGGAAGCCCTACAACATGGCCACAGCAGGTGGTCCTGTGGGGACCGCTCATTGCCGCCTTCAGGAAGGACAATGGCACCCAGCAGCGACTGGGGGCTTGGGGCACCTCAGTAACACTGGGGCTGGGGAAGGGGGCAGCCCCTGCCAGTCGCCTAACCTCCAGCTCTCAGTGTCCTCACTGTGAAATGAAATGAGCGCTCAGACCTCATCTGGCCTCGCCCTACGGGCACTGCCCTGTGCCGCCCTCCCCACAGCTGCACAGCGACCTGGCGCAGGTCACAATCTGCCAGACTTGGGGGCATCTTATCTATACAATAGAATCACCCCCTCAGCCCTCTGTCTGCCCCCACTTCTGAGGGGCAAGTGAGTCAGCGAGAGCTGAACGGAGAGCACAGCTAGACCTCAGCTAGCGCGAGCCCAGCAATGCTGAAGTGCCAGTACGCCATGGCCGCCCAGCTTTTCCTGCGAGCACGAAGACGCGGAGCCGGAGATCAGTGTTGTTTTCCACGCCACAGCCACAGGCCTGCCTTCCACTTTCCCATCCAGCAGTGACTTGTCCTGGTGCAAAATTCGCTCATTTGGGGTCAAATGGCATAAAGGGGGGCCCACGGCACAGGAACTGGACATGCCCGCCCATGCACCTCCTCCTGCTGGGCAGCCCACAGCCTGCCTCACTGAGCGCATGGTGCCCCTCCACACTCCCAGCCCCAACCCTCCGGGGGAAGCCCCTCTCCTCTTCTGTGCACAGTCTCATTAAGGATGTCATCCAGGGGACAGACGCTACTGTTCCCAAGTCTCCAGGTGCCAATTCAGACCACCCTGCATCTCGCTGGGGAGCGTGAGTGGCCTGGCACCTGAGGCGTGAAGCTCAGTTTACCCACAGGGGCTCTCGCAGAGTCAAGTCATTGCTGCCACTTTGCATCCGTATCCCTGTGACACTCTGGCTCCTGCTGTTTCTGTGCTTTCCAGGAGCTCCTGAGAGTTGCCCCAGAACCTCCCCTATGGGCTCGTCCTCTGCTTTGGCCAGCGAGCTCTGGCCGCCGCCACTGGCCACCAAGGACCCTACTGCAGCCTTCAGACGACAACAATCGAATTTTCCTGTCAAAAGAGCCTGCGGTTCCATCTGTCTTGGCGGCAAAGCAAGTACCCTCAACTCCAGAATGTCTCGAGTCCTTTGGGAGGGGGGGTCCCCCCAAAATGCATTTTACAAGCGCTCTCAAAGTGCCCCCACCTGGCTGAGAACCGCTGCTGTACCCACGACACGGTAGCCTGTGTCCACGACACGGCAGCTCTGGCATGGACTCCAGAACGAAACACCATGCTCGGCACCAGCAGTGGCTCGGGCTCCACAAGACTCAGACCCCAAGGTCTAGAGTTGAGGCCAGAGCAGGGCTGCAGCAGGCCAGCTGCCCCGCCCCTCCAAGACAAAGACACTTCCCCAGTCGTGGGGCCAGAAGCACTGAAGCCAGGAGGCCACAGCTGCTGCAAGCAGCTCAGGCTCCACTGTCTTCCCCTTAGCGAAGTCCTTAGCACCCTAGGGTGGAGGCACCCCAGGGACAGCCCAGGCAGTGAATCTCCCCTGGAGAATATGCAGAGAACAAAGCAGAGGACGTGGAGTGAGGAAGAAAGGAGCTCATCAAATACGGTGCGTTCACACTTCAGGTTTCTGTGCATCAATAAAAAAGAAGGTGGCTCTGGAGTCAGGGCCAAGGCACTTTTTCTGTAAAGAGCCAGATGGTAAGTATTACAGACTTTGCGAGCCATGCAGTCTCCCTTCATAGCAACTCAATGCTGCCACGAGTCACGGGAGCAGCCCCCCCGCAACAGCTAAACAAACAGGTGTGGCTGTCTCAATAAAACTTTATTTATAAAAGCCGGGGGATGCCAGATTTGGCCCTGGGCCAGTTTGTGATTGACTGCTCACCCCAAGCTGAAGTGCAAATCTCCAAAGACACACAGATCTGGGAGAGCACCAGCTTCCAGGCAACACGTATAGTGGGCTCTAATCTACACAAATACATGTAAACATAAAAATGTATGCATACATTTGCATAATATTTGAATATATTTACTAACTATTCATATGGTGTAGTTAAGGTCACAGAAAAAGAACTGGAAGGGTTTCCACTGAGAAAGGCAGGAAGAGGGTTGGGAACATCCACATCTGACTATGTAAATGTCTATACCTGTATCATTTGGAAGGGAGCAAAAAAGGAAGGAGTGAGAGAGGCATTGAGAGGAGGGTTATGTACCCAAAAAGACCTCATTTCCAGACACAGATGGAGACCTAGATCAGGCCTAGGGGCCCCAGCTTTCTGATCCTGAAAGCTGGATCAAGTAGCCCCACTGTCTACGGATCCTGGCACACAGCAGAAGCTCAAGAAGCAGCTGTTGGAAAAAGGAATAAAACCCAACATCCCTCTGTGAACCTGGAAAACTAACAATTCAGCTATCATCCCAAGCCCTGACATGAGCATGGTAAAGGGAATTCAGTGGTGTGTTACTCATTTAAATGTCTTGAACTAATTGCTGCCAGCGCACAGGTTGATTAAATGGCAGCGATCTTTACAAAAAAAATAGGCAGCTCTTATTCTCACAATAACACATAAAAGGGGTCTTGCTCTGTGGCACTTGCTAGCTTTGAAAAAGGGAAAACAGGGCCTCTGCTCCCCAGCTAGCTCTGTTCTCTAGGTGCTGCCAGGCACAGAGCTGGTCCGTGGCCACGCAGGTTCCCAGCTCTGCAGCAGATGCTTCCATCTCCAAGGAAACTGCAGCTCTAAATGCCACGCGGTGCTTTCCAACCACAGATACATGGATTCTGGCTCAGAGGAAAATCTACAAACCTTTTCTGAAATGGGGCCAGGGCCTCGGAGGGACCCGGGACGGGCTGGCACAGCTGCGCAGATGACTTTTCCAAGAGTCGGGCTGGGGCAACCTGGGAAGCTGCGTTTGTTGAAGTGGATTTTCAAGTCAGGAGAAAATGATCCTTTTGGACACTTGCAGGACGCCCCAGAGTCCAAGACGGTCAGTACCTCCACCGCAGGAGCCGGGAGGCAATGTCCAGCACTGCCTTTCAGTCCTTAGGAAATGAACACCCTGGAAGCCCAGCGCTGTGAGCAGAACCCGCAGAGATGGGCCGCAGCCACTGACCTGCTACCTGAGCCACAGCCCCTGGGGGAACCAGGGGAGAGGCTCCCCTCTTCCTCCCAAACATGCAGGTCAGTGCCCTCTGAGCTCTGCTGCTGCAGAGTGAGGTTGGCAGCCAAATGGAATATGCATCAGCGAGGCTTGGACAGAGATAGCGGCTGCCCACCACCCAAGGCCATGCTGGGTACAACCACAGCCATCACATCACGATGATCAGAAGAGCCCTCCTGCCTGGTCACCTGAGCCCACGCTGTGTGTGTCCACATGGCTCTCTCCTGCTCCATCCCAGATCTCCTGTGAAGGCGTTGGCGAGGCTGCCTGTCACTTGGCCAGTGGCTGGGCGCTGGAACACACATTTCCCCTACCTTGTCCACCCATCTTCAGAGCCCACGCGGAGCATGAAGATCACGTCCCCAGTGTACAGCCTTGACAACCAAGACAGGGTGGAAGCTGCTTGCCCAAGGGCCCACAGCTGACCCAGACCCCACTGTCCATGCCTGCGCTCCTCCACCTCTGGGGGTGTTACTGCCACCACCAGGCGGGCCTGGGTTTGTGAGAAGGATGGATTTCAGATGTGGCTCAAAGGGGCTTATGGACCAAAAAGACAACCCGATTGCCAAGATGGACAAAAGATTTGAACAGATATCTCTGCCGAGACTATCTGCAAATGGCGGCCAACAAGCCCATCATGAGGTGCTCCACATCATTCATCCCTGGTGAAATGCAAATTAAAGCCACAATGAGATGCTACTTCCCACCCACTGGGGTCAGGACAAGCAAATGATGGGGAGAAGTCAGTGTTGGTGAGGAGGTGGCGATGCGGGAAGCTCACACCTGCACTTTGCTGGGGGGCTTGTAAAATGGGGCAGCTGCTGTTGGAAAGTGGGGTGCCCTCAGAGGGCCAGACTTGGCTGACCATACAACCCAGAAACTCCACTCCCAGATTCCTACGCAGGAGATTTAAAACAGGCACTACAACAAAGACACGTTCACACAGATGGCGGCGGCCCCCGATGCGTGCAAGGGGGATACGGGGCAGCACATTGTTCGCCCACAAGGAGTGAAGATCTGGATGCAGAAAGACTGAGAAAGCAGGGCTGGGGAAGGAGCCAGACTCAGCTGGTCATCCAGGAATCCACTCCACGAGGTGTTCAGAGCAGACGAATCCACAGAAACAGAAAGCAAACTGGTGGCTGCCAGGGCTGGGGGTGGAGGGTAGGGGGGCTGGGGGAGTGCCTTCTTAGTGGGTTCAGGCCTCCCTTTTAGGATGACAAAAATATCCGGGACTAGAAAGACCGTGGTTGTCCAAAAATCGAAACGCACCAAATGCCACTGCATCTTTCATTTTAAAATGACTGTATTGTCTGAACCGTGGAGCTGTAGAAGTGACTTTATTTCAATAAGAGATAAAATACCAAAAAACAAAACAAAACAACCCACTAGTGTGGAATCCAAAGAAACTGGAAGAAGGGCGCATAGAAGTCAGGAACCGGAAGGAGTTCCCGGGGCCTCCCTTGCCATCTGTATGATGGGTCTGTCAGTCTCGCAGCACCAGAGTTTGTCCAAGGGCCCATAGCCCTAATAATAATTATTATCCCCTAATAAATAATGTTATTCCATAAAAGGCTCTTGGCAGTCTCTTTATCCAAAAAGGACCTACTGTGTGCAGGTACTGGTTCTTTAACAGTGACCTGCAGGTCAGTTCACACAAACCTCCGAGGTCACGGAGACACAGAAGCCCCTAACTGATCAAAGAGCGCGTGGGGGGAGCAGGATCACCTGGTTCTGAGCTCCAGAAATGCTGGGTGGAGCCGGATCCCAGCTCAGCCCTAGAGCCACAAGCCCTAGAGGCTACGTTCAGTTGCCAAATAATGCAAACGTGACAGTGACACACGCAGAGCAGGGAGCACGTGGTTGGTGCTGTTTCACCTGCACTTTGTGAAGCCAACTCTTCATAATACATCTCTGCAGCCATGACTGACACTCACCCTATGTGACAGAAGCTGGGAGGTGCCCCCCAGAAACACCTTGAAGGAGGGATGTGCTGCCCATCAGCAGTGGCTTCCCCCAAGGGTGCACCTCCCAGAGGTGCCCACACCTCACGGGTCAAGGTGGGGTGCAAGGCCTGGCTGAGTGGACCCACAGCAGGCAATGCTGGCTCCCACAGGGCCGCCTAGCTCCACCATGACTTGGCTGTTGACTAAAGGAAACAAGCCAGCCAGACAAGGACAGCACCCGCCAGACCCCACCTACACGAGGAACAGGGAGCTGCCCGGGGACAGAGCTGGATGGGGACAGAGGCATAGTTTGGAAAGAAGAGAAAGTTCTAGAGAGGGATGGTGGTGATGGCTGCAGAAGGAAGTGAAGGCACTTAATGCCACCAAACTGCACACCTGAAAATGAGTGTAATGACAAACTGGATGGACATGACCATCCAGTTTACTTTGTCACAATCAAAGCAACATGTGGACAAGTGGGAAGCCCACTTTCTGACAGCAGAAAGCTGAGCTGCTCCCGCGTTTGGGAGGGAAGGGATGGGGATATAAGCAGATACTTGGAGAGGTAACAACCAAAGGCAACAGGACAGGCTGGGGCCCCTTGGGGGGGACGAAGCTGACCTCGTGGGCGAAAGGCAGCATGGAGAGAGGCTGTCGGCCAACTGAGTCTGCTTCCCATCCTCCTTCACCACAGCTGGTAAGAGCCTTCGCTCTCTGTGCTCTCCACCTGCTCAGCTCCAATTTAATTAGAGGTTCAGGGCTCCCCAAGTGCCAAAAGCAAATGCCAAGTTTATGACCATTAGCAGCAAAGGGGCTGTAAAACCCAGGCCCACTGATGTACATCGCAGCACCACCTGCCACCCGCCCCGGGGCGGGGGGGGGGCTGCTGGCCCCGCCCGTGATCAACACATTTTCTGGATCGTAAGAAAACCAGTGGACAGTGAACCCCAAATGAGAACGAAACCTCAGAAGCACAACTCGCATAAACCTTCAAAACCATCGCAGCGATAACTGACCTCAAGCCACCTGAGTTGCCCTTACGATACATGCCCTGGAGGCTACCAAGACGAATATGGCTTTTAAGGTAGACAAACCTGGAGCGTGCTTCTCTGCACCACAGATTTTTCTTCTGCAGGGAGGGAAACGTGGAAAGACATGGCGAGGACACAACGTGAGGAGGAAAGCAGAGATCAAGGTGAGGCTTTGGGAGACCAAGGAGCACCCAAGGGTGCTCACACAGTGCTGGACGCCAGGAGGGAGGCAGATACTTCCTCCAGCCTCAGAAAGACTCAGTCGAGCAACACCCTGATTTCTGACGTCGAGCCTTCAGAACGTTCACACCGCATTTCTGCCCTACCAGCCTCCCTGTCTGCAGTACTCTACACACGAGTCCACCCTCCTTCCTGTCCTCTCATCCTCAACCAGCGCCCTAGAGATGCCCGCTGCACAGGGCCTCTTGTCTGGCTCCCAGGCAGTCTGCCGTTTCACTACTACGTCACTCAGCCCTTGCTCGCCTCGTCCCTGCTTTTCCTTGGCCCTGCCCATGTGGCTTAAAACCCAGGCTTCTTCCACAGAGTGGGGCCTGGCAAGGCCTCTGGCGCATCAGCTCACAAGTAAGGATAGTCCTCTTCAAGTCCCCACCAGTGAGAGCACAAGCCCCCTTGACCCAGAAGAGCAAAGGGGTGATCCAGAGCACTTTCCCGATACCAGCTGTCTAGAATGTGCAGTCTTTAGAGCCAGATGCCCAGAGGACCTCCCTAACCACTGCACCTCCTCCCAAAGCCTCCAGCAGCCTCCTGTGTCACCGTTTGTCACCACATCTGTCACCACCCAACATGACATTGCTTCCTGCCTGCTGACCTCTAACTGAGGTTCTCAGTCTTACTAGCTGCCACAGGACCTTTGCACTTTTTCTACAGAAATTCATAAAGCTGATTACATCATTTCATACAGGTCTGTGCTCAGGTGTGCCTTCTCAGAGAGCCCATGCCAGCCACCTCTTCCACAGCAGCGACTCTCTGCTAAGCCCCACCTTTCCCCCTTGGCTCTCGCTTCCTTGATGACGGCTATCATCTCCTCGCACTGCACAGGTTCATGTGTTTGTCCATCTCCCCTGCTGTGTGACATGAGGACAGGGCCTGTGGGTGTTCTGTCTGCTTTCAGCCCAGCAGCCAGGACAGTCCATGGCACATACCAGGCACTTAGCAATAACCTGGGAACAAATTCATGCCACAGCTTTTGCGGCCAACATCAGTGATATCTGCAGCAGGCCCTACCCTGAGTAAAAGGTGCATCCTTGTTGGTGCCTCATCTCACTGAATTCTGCCAAGAACTATGCTCCCATCTTGCAGAGGGGGGTGCAGGGTAATAGAGGCAGGACTTCAGCTCTTAGAACCGTGGGTTGAACCTGTTCTGCTCACTCCTTTGCTCAGCCCCACCTCCTGAACATTGGGTGCTGGTGCCCATCAGTCACACCTCACTTCGCCTCCGTAGCCACAATCTGACCTCAGCATCATCATGGGGTGAGGTCCTGAATGAAATGCAAATTCAATACAGTCAACAGGAGGCACGGAATTGCCTTTCTTATTTATTTTCCCTCCACGGTACTTTCATACAGAGAACTGAAAAAGTCACTGGAAAATAATTATGCTGCACTGATGCCATGGAGATGTAAGGAGACGAGGCCAGCAGCTTGCTTTAATTGGCTTCCCGCCATTGTGTGTATTTAACTAGGTGAGGACACGATTAACTGCCCTGAAGAAAACATTTATTCACAAGAAAGCCAAGTAATGAGGGGAGCCGTCAACGCAGGAGCAAATGTCAGCATCGCTCAGACAAGGGAGACGGGCTCCTTCTGGCCGCCGAGACGTCCTCTTGACGTCTCCATGCAGCCCTCAACACCGTGACAACGCACAGGGCAACGCTGCATAAGTGACTCTAGATGACAGAGAGGAACTTCCCGTTTATCTCAACCACTTCTCAGTATCACAGCCTCCAATACTGCGGGGCCAGCCACCACCACCTCTTACCAGGGGAAGGAGGAAAAAACCTCTCACGGCAAGTAACACAGCTCAGCAATCCTCTCTCAGCCCCCCAGATAGGAATATGTTTTAAAAGGGAAAATCTGGTCAAGTCACACTTCACTTAACTCCTCTTCGTGGCTTCCCAGAGCTCATAAAACTAGTATCACGTTCTTTTTCATCAATTCTGCAGAAGTACTGCAAACACTTGCATGCACAGACAGGTGCGTGCGCGCACACACACACACACACACTCACTCACACACAACAAGGGATGTGTGCAAGCCTTGTCTGGAAAAGGGTCCTTATAGATGTAGGTTTGAGGATCTTGCAACTGAATCATGCGGAAACAGTCAGCTGGGTTCTAAATCCAATGACATGCATCCTTAGGAGAGAAAGGCAGGCAGCTATCTGACATGAAAGAGAAGACAGGAGGGGAACATCATATGAAGACAGAGTAGAGACTGCAGGGACGCAGCCCAGGAAAGCCTGGAGTCCCCAGAAGCTGGAAGAGACCAGGGTTCCTCTAGAGCTGTTGAAGGAAACACGGTCCTGCTGCCATCCTGTTGGCCTCCAAAACTCTGAGAGAATTAAGCTGCCTAGTTTGTGGTGATTTTTTTTATAGGAGGCTCAGGAACTAATGCAGCCCCCAAAGTATCCATGTCATCCAGCACCTCATGAATACTTGCCTCCACTACACTGGCCTTTATCACCCAAATGCAAAAGCCCTGCTTACCCCAGGGCCTTTGCACATGCTGATGTTGCCATCTCCTTCCAGTAAACATCTTAGTACCATCAGAGAGTGGTCGAATCACTCCCCTTGGGAAGCCTTTCTTGATGTCACTGGTCAGAGGAGACTCCCCAGAACACACCCTCCCAACAACAAGCACCTCGTAGCCCGTGTCAGTTACCATGGAGAAGGTGTGGCGTTCAATCATCTCCCTCACCCAAAGTGTGGTGTGAGGGTGGAGACCATGTCTGTTCTAGTCCCTCCAATCTCCAGAGTACATGGTAGCTGATATATAACATTCAAATGCGTGGCTGAACGTTGGGAAATAGAGTTGAGAGAATCACAAAAACAGAGTGTGTAGTCAGATATCAAATAGACCCACCACACGAAGAAAAAGAGGGGAAATGTCCCTGGAAATGAGCAGGTAATTCAGTCTGACTCATTTTCCCAAAAATCACATCAAAGTTTTCAGTCAACTCCCAGAGTCAACGGAGAGTATCGTACCGGCACTTCTCACCCAGATGCCCCAACGCTGGCAGAGCTAATTTCCTCATCAAGGATCACTTCTGTCGGTGCCACCACCAAGCTGGGCTATTCCAGAGAGCGAGTGAAAGCTCTGATCACTTCAGTAAAGCTGGAAGTTTGCTAGAACTGCTGGAGCTGGTGATCAGCACATGCTCTGAAAAGCTCTTCTTCTGGTTCCAAACAAGATCATCCAGAACTACATTTTGACATGTCTGGGGTCGTTTTCCTCTACTCAGAGCTGGACAGTGGGCTGGAGGGAGAGCCAGCCATGGTCCTGGGGGAAGCTCAGGGGAGAACAGTGAGGAGGGAGAGTCTCCACCAATAAACGTGTTTCTTCCCCATTCTCTGCTACTCAGGCTCATAGAGATGCAGAGTCAGGGGCAGCAAGGAGAGAGGAGAAAGCCAGGGTGAAGGGGGTAGAAGGACAGAGGCGGTGGGGGACAGCGCTGAGAGAGCCAGGTGTGAACCACAAACTCAGGAGGAGGGAGTGTGGGTGGGATTTTCGGACCTTCTCCAAGCCCAGTAGGGACCTCGCTCCCCATACCACCACCACTCGCCAGGGGTCTGGTGCAGAGGCTGGGTATTATCATCCATCCACCCAGGCCAGTCTGTGGCACAGACCTGCAATCTCCTAGCTGAAGGGGAAAGAAGCTGCCTGCAGCCCGTGTCCGTGATCCGCTGGCCCTGACAAACACAGCAAAGAAATCACACCTTGAAGTTCTTAAAAAGTAATTCCGCATTCTGCTGAAAAACTCCACCCAAGTCCAAGGCCAGGCTGGATTTATCAAGTGCGCACAGCTCCCAGCAATCTCCTGGGAAAGGGGGATTAAAGGCGAGGGAAAGGAACACAAGCAGATGCCATAAATATCAGCCTCCTCAGACCAGCCTGACTGGGATGAGCATCCTGACATTGCCTGGGGTCTAGACAGTGAGTGCTGAAACCACCCTCCACAAGATGTGAATAAAACAGTGAAATCAGCCCGTTTCTTTAGTCTGGAAGAGACTGTGGAGGAGAAAAGGTAGAGCGGCCCTTTCCCACAAGTGGGAGGCGTTAACGCAAACAGAGCGGTTTCTGTGCCTCCTCCAGGGCATCATGTGGTGTGTGCACTGCTGCACGCAGGCCCCCACAGAGGACCTACAACCGTCAGGATCTCTGAATTCGAGGAGGACATTCCACGTTCATGGAAGGAGGGGGTCCTATTCATGCCTGTGCAAAGCAGGTACCCCTGAAAGGTCTTCTGCAGTGACTGTTTCAGTTTCAGGGGAACTCAGCCTCCCCAACACTGCAGCCACCAGCTGCACCCCTCTCTACTCCAGTCAAGCGGGCATGCAGGAAGCAGCTCCCGCCCTGCGCAGAGGGGGAGCTGATGACGGATGAGGCTGAAAGAACCCAGCTGCCCCGATCCTGAGGTGGACTTGTGCATGTCGTGAATGATGCAGCCGTCACTTCCAGCCCTGACTGCTAGGAACAGAAGGGACTCCTGGGGGCCTCTAGCACAGACCCCTGCAAGATCAAGGGGCAAGAGCATCAGCCGGCACCAGCTCCTGAATTGGGTGCCTGGGGTCCAAGTCTCAGGTCCACCCTCTCCAAGCTGAACCAAGATGCTCAGGGCCCCCACGCTGACTTCCTCATGTGTAGGGTGGGAGTGACAATGGCTTCTAGTCATGGTACCAGCTCAAGGATAACGTGAGACGGCGCACGAAAAGCCCTCGGTGCCTGGGGGCGGGGGGACACCTGTGGAGGTGTTAGTATTTCTGAGGTTCGGGTGTCTGATGCTGTGGTCACTCGTTTCCCAGGGCTGCTGGAGTCACTACACAAACGGCTGGGCTTCTGAGAACAGAAATGCACGAGCGCACAGTTCGGGAGACGGTCAATCCTCATCAGGGCTTGGCCGGGCCCGGTTCCCTCTGCGGCTGGAGGATGCTTCCTTGTCTCTTCCAGCTCCTGAGGGCACCCAGCAATCCTGGACACCAGCTCGCTAGGGCCGTTCACTTGAGGGCTACTTCAGGCTTCCCGCAGCCTTCTCCGCTGTGTCTCTGAGAGCCCCTGGCCTTTTCTTAGAAGGACGCCCATCGCTGGACTGAGGGCCGCCATAGTCCAGAATGCCCTCGTCTCAACTTGATCAAACCTGCAGAGGCGTCTTCCAAATGAGGCCGAGTCCGCAGGGGCCAAGGGGGATGGAGTTCTGCATGGACACATCAGCCCACTTACCTGCTGGGCGTTCCTAATCCTGAACATGACCGGAGAAGAGACCTCAGCCCCACACCTCCCAAGATGCCCCACTTCCTACATCCACATCTCCCAAGATGCCCCACTTCCTACATCCTCCTACTCTGAGGACCCCTCTCTGGCAGCTGGGACTGCAGGCCCTGGGCAGGGGCTGCTGGGGGGGAAGCCTGACTGTAGCGCAGGTGCGCTGACCAGCTCCTTCCTGGGATTGCTGGGGCTGGGACCCAGCGCCTCTGGCTGACCAGCTGCAGACACCGCACAGCAGGCCCCTGTGGACTCGGCGCTCGGGCTGCACATCTCCTGCTGCAGAGTGCAGGGGGCCCCTGCAAAAGCACAGGGATTAACGGAGGGGCTGAGAAGCAGCGGCCACCTGGGTGCCTGCCTGTGTGCCCAGCTGGGTCGGGGGCTTGATGGGTGCCTGGGTGCAACTGCGGAGTTTGGATTTCCTGGGCTACTCCAACAAACCTCACTTTGTGTGTGTCGCGGTGAGTTCTCTTGAAAGAAGGGACTTCTGTCCCTGTTATTCGCTAGAACCTTGTCAGAGACAGCCCACTCTCTAAGCCGGTACCACAGGGTCAAGCGTCAAGCATCCTTTATCTGCAACTGTCACAGCCTGTCCGGCTGGGTCCATCTCATGTATCTGAAAGTCTCTGGACAGCACTGCATTGAACACACACACACGCATACACACACACACTCTCTCTCTCTCTCACACACACACACACACACACTCTCTCACACACACACACATGCTCATGCACCCCTTTCCAAGGCCACAGATATGATCTGGGTCCCCTTCTCCTCCCAGGCCCAGCCTGTTCAGATGTCAGATCTCCCAGGTTTTTGTCCACATTAGGCAGCGCTACAGCAGAGATCAGCACACTGTGGTCCTCTCACCAACCCTCTTGCACCACCTACTCTTTGCAAACAGCTTCAGGAGAAGCCAGCCATGCCTGCCCATTTCCATGCCACCTCCATCACTTTCCTGCAATGAAGGTAGAGTTCATTGTCACAGAGACTGGATGACTCACAAAGCCTGAGCCACCTACCCTCTGGCCATGCACAGGGAAAGCCTGCTGAGCCGCACATGGCCAGGCTGAAGCCACAGGGGAAAGGAATCTGTGAGTGAGAAGCTACTATGTCTAAGGGTGGGGTGAGTCAGGAGGGTCTGAGTGGCCAGCCTCTGACTTAGCGGAGCGTCCTGCAAATACCTGTTACGGGTCACTCTGTGCCGGGGACCCTAGGCGAGCTGATGGGTGGTGACTGAGCAAGACTGCTATCCCCAAGGAGCTCAGCGCTCATGCCACAAAGGATAACGTTAGCACAGCTACAGCAAGAGCAGAAGGGCAGCCCTGGGTGCCCAGAAGGCTGACCAGAGGCACACGGCCTAGGGAAAGCAGCCTGAAGGTGAAGCTAGAGGAGAGGAGCAGGGACTACTCCAGCAAAGGACATGCCCAGAGGGGAGACACACGTACCCTTCCCCAACATGCACCAACACCCGCCAGCTCCGTCCCTCTGCTCCATCTCCCAGTGACACAACCGGCCAGGAATGGCGCTGGGGTCCGGGGTCAGGATGCAGGGAGGGATGGTTCAGGGATACCCTTTCCTGCTCTCTGATGCACAGTGGCAGGTGCTCTGGCGGGACCCAGGGGTCACCGAGCAGAGGGCCCAAAGCAGCCCTCACCCTGGTAACCCAGGTCTTGTCAGCTTTGGCCCCGGCCCGATGGCAAACAGCTGCATGCGCCTTTCACTGTTGGGTGACAGTTTCCATCTGTTTCATTACCATCCTTCCCCAGAAACCGCATTCGCAGCTAAGTGCTCTCAGCCCTAATTGGTTCCTGATGGATTGGGCCATAACAAAGCACTTAGAACCTGCCAGGCCAGGCTGGGGCCAGGGCGGCCCTCCTCTTTGGGAATTCTTGCAAGGAAACTGGGGCAGTAGGGGAAGTGGGAGGGCCCAGGATCAAGAAGCCATCAGTATGGAGCTCTCTGCCAGCACCTCCATCCCTGCTCTGAGCCTCCACATCTTCATCTGCAAAATGGAGGCAATGACGCCCGCCTCACCCAACAGCTAGCACAACAGGAGATGGGAAAGAGGCGCCTAGAATCCACAGGGTTCTGCTGTGCACAGCATCCATCTGAGCGCCTCCAACACACCCAGGGTTACAACCTTCATCCTGTCTACCATCTACAAGGGTCAACCCCATTCACAGATAAGGAAACTGAGGCCCCAAGAGGTGAAGTCACTCATCCCAGGCACCTGTAAGGCACGGACATTCAGAAAGTGCCACCACTCAGTGTCCACCATGCCACTCAGCAAATGGACTGAAAAGGGCCCAGTCACACACCAGGGAGACAGCAAGCAGTTGGCAGCCACCGGCGTCAGGGGAGAAGCAGAGCTGAACTGCCAGCAGGCACCCCTTCTGGGGTGATGGACAAGATCAGCAAATAGGATAGGGGGAAAGTGGCGCTGTTCTTATGTTTTCTAGAACGCACTGAATTGTACTTAAAACAAGAGAATGTGGTGTGTAAGTTAAGCAAATAGGGCGATGCGTTTACAAAGTGGATGGACACCACCATGGTTCTAAATATGATACACACAGCTCAGTGAACAGGAGACTGAATGATGGCAGAAACACATCTGCACAAAGATGCATGTGGGATGCCCAGAGCAGCCCTCACCCTACCAGCCAGCAAGGCTGAAACCAGTTGATGAAGGTTCACGGGTGACAAGGTGACAAGGTGCCGGAAGAACCTCGGGGTACACAATGACATAAAAATTATCAACGCGTGTGTGCAATCGATTTAAAAATAAAAAGACAAGCAGAAACCACCAGCACTTACAAGATGGCAGCTCAATAGCTAAGGGGTCGCCACACTCTGGCGTGGCCATGAATAGGCTGTTCAGTCACAGGAAGGCAACGACAGGCGGTCCCTGAACCACACCATCCCATGTCCTGTGCCAAGTCCAACACCACTCGGGGGCTGGATGTGATGGTCCTCCAGCACAGGGGAACCCGGACTGCAGGCGCTGAGGGGAGAAGCCAGACACTAACAGGCCACCTGCTGTGTGATGCTGCCTCATGGACAGAACATGACCGGAGCAGACAGACCCAAGGTGTGAAACCAGGGCCCTCAGTGTCAGGGGCTGGGGTGGGGAGGCGGAGGTGCAGGGAGGAATGACTGCCTGCGGGGACAGTTTCCTTGTCAGGAGTGAGAGGGTGACAAGACCACACTGGGACGCAGCTCCCAACCATTCCCTGTACACTTGCAGCGGGTAAGCGACATGTGGCGAGCACCACAAATCAATAAATTGTTAAAAAAAAAAATAAAGAGGTATGTTGGCTACTGTCTCAGGTGGCTGGGAGCTCAAAGCTGAGCTGCACCACCTTCCTGCTGAGTGACCTGGGCCAGTAGGTTGGCCTCTCTGAGTGCGGCGTATCACGTACAGCTGCCTGGGGGTTCTACTGCCTCGGAGTTATGTGGGAAATAAATGAGTCTCCCGCAGGGCGAGCAGCAAGAAGCATTCCACCACATGGACTATGACCCAGAGAAACAGAAGAATACCTGCGCTCACACGTGGAGAAAGGTGAGGACATCAGAATCACCGCTCCGCTTCCATCTTTCTCCTCCCTGGATGCTGATCCCAAGAGCACTCCCTAGTAAACTCCCAGGACCCTCTCCTGGTCTCAAGAGTTTTTTCTTAGGAACATGCCCTATATACCTTACATGCTCTTACTGGCTTACCAACCTCAGGGACCAAGTGGGGAGAACACCATTTCCCATAAACTCCAAGGGGCCAAGAATCTTGTCCAAGTTGCCTGGACCAGTTGGGAGCAAGTCTACGAGACCTCAAACATTGATAAAGGACTGTATCGTGTCCCCCCAAAAGACAGTTCCAGTCCTAGGCTCCAGTACCTGTGAATGTGGTCTTATTGGGGGAAAAAAGGGTTTTGCAGATGTAATTAAGTTAAAGATCTCAAGATGAGGTCATCCTGGATTGAGAATGGGCAATAAATCCAACGACTGTATCCAGGAGGGAGATCTGAGATACAGAGACACACAGAGAAGAAGGCCACATGAAGACCCGGCAGAGCTGTAAGTGATGTGTTTATAAACAAGGGCACATCCAGCACCCACCAAGAGCTGGAAGACAGTGGATCTGCCTTCAGAATTTCCAGAAGGAACCAACTCTAAAGATGTACTACTTTTGAACTTCTGGCTTCCTAGTTGGCAAGAGGATACATTTCTGATCTTTAAGTCATGAATTTGTGGTCATTGGAACAGCAGTCCTGCAAGACTAACACAGCATTCAACTCCCAAAATAACAACTGCTAATGTCCATGTGATCTTTGCCCCTGAAGAGAACTAGGGGATGGTGGTCAGCAGGAATGGGAAGTCAGGGAAGGAGAGGGTAGGTTACAATATAGATGGGACCTCCTGGGAGGGAAGGGGCTGTGCTTATCCACAATGTGATGGATTTCACATACTGATGAGCATATTGAGTGGGTGAGCAGAGAGGGGATGGGCTGAGAAAAGGGACACAAACAAAGCTTGGGGAATCGAGAGAAACTTCCTGGAGGAGGTGACACATGAGTATAACATCTAAAGATAAAAGAGCGTCAGGGTTGCTGGAAAGACAAATGGATGGTTGATGCAGATGGAAAAGCAGACAGGGACATTCCCAAATCCCAGCTGATAGAAGCCAAGTAAGATCATTCATTCAATCAACATTTAAGTCACCGCTGAGTACCAGGTGCCAGTACACAGACATGGTGAACACAACCGTCTCCCCCGGCAATCAGCCTAACTCAGGGTTTCTCAGCCTCAGCACTGTTCACACTTAAGATCAGGTAATTCTTTATGCCAAGGGGCTGTCCTGTGCCTTGCAGGATACTGGGCAGCATCCCAGGCCTCTACCCCCACCCCCGACCAAAGGCCTCCCTCCCACTTGTGATAACCAAGATGGATTACAAACACTGCCCACCCTGCCCTGGGAGCAAGAGCACCCAGACTGACCACTGGCCTAGGGGACAGACAGAGACTGTTGGATGGACTTGATCTTGATGCTTTGAACCACACTCGGTTCTTCTCTGAAGGGAGGTCTCCGAGTGAGTCTGCACCAGCTTTCAAGGGGGTGGGTCTGGAGACAACCTTTGCCTTTAGAGATGGATTTGAAAAATCATCTGCCAGGAAGTTGGAACACTGAAGCCAGGCCCAAATCTACAGAGAGGAAGGAGTGAATTAAACACGCACGGACCGACAGGTAATGATGCCATTTGAATATGGCCTCTTGCTCCGAACCTTCAAACCATCGCCTCTTGTTTGTTTATGGGGAAAAAAAATAACCCAGAGAAAAATTGGCAGGTGACATCGAAGGCCTTGAGGGCATCTGGATTTCATTATCCGTTTCTCATCTTTTATTTAACAAGGAAATGGGAAAGTTTCCAAGCATCTGAGGGGATGGAAATAATGGCGCGTTCGGGAGCATTAACAAGGAAGGAAGTGCGTATCACAGCTGGGCAGCAAGCTTGGCCCAGGGGCAGGTGAAAGGGTGTTCATGCTACCCCAAAGCCACCTTGGACTGGGTCAGAGGGATATGACACTCAAATAGAGTGGAAGAAGCACTGTGGTGTCCGAAGGCTGTGGAGTCACAGTTTCAAATCTGAGTCTGCCCTGGGAGACTGTACGGAAGGACCATGTCACATAAGCTTTGGGGGAATCTGGCTCATTATCCCAAGAATAATCACACCCAAGGTTGTAAGAGTGAAAGGAGCCACATAAGGCTCTCAGTCAGGGTCTAACACAGTTGGGCAAATAAAGGGTATAGGTACCATCAAGCTGGTGACTTTTAACAAAAGCAAACTCCTGCCTATCTCCCCATGTCACACCTCATGCGCCATGGCCCCTCCAGGCCAACCTTTCTTCCCTGAAGACAAAGTATTTCTCCGCTTACAGCATCTGCCCATGCCGGTCCCTCTCCCTAGAAGAGCCTCTGCTCGAGTCTCTGCTTGGTTCGTGTCATGCAGAGCTTGCCTTAAATGTCACGTAATCAAAGATGCTTTCTCCAACTGCCCCTCAGGAACACTCAGCCTCATTCCTCATTGTGTACCTTATATTCCTTTCTCTCTCTTACCAGAATTTTAATAATGTGTGCAACTCTGTGTGCAATTATGTGTTCAAAGGCTGCCTCTAGACACTCTGATCCAACCAGGCAGGAACATGGCTTGACCGATGAGCTTACACATTGAATACATAAAATCTTTTCAAAGTGTCCCAAGTGCTAAAAACACATGGGGTGCTTAGACTAAGGGTGACAGGGTGGTCAGGAAGGCTTCTCTGAGCAGCTGAAGTGAGACAGGAAGGACTAGGAGTCAGGCATGCAAAGAGAGGGAGCAGAGATAAGGCGATCCAGTGACAAAGAAAGCATGTGTAAAGGCCCTGTGGTAGAAAGGGCAGGCTGTGCTTGTCTGCTCCGGGAACTCACTGGAGGCCAGTGCAGCTGGAGTTCTCCGGAAAATGACATGGAAAAGGGCACTCGTGGTTGAGAGGTGGGCACAGGCAAATAGCGGAGATGCTGGTGGCCTGGACAGAGTGGTGAGAACGATGGCACAAAGGGTGGATGGAGTCAGGATAGATTTGGGGGGTGGGCTGACAGACCTAGCTGACCATCACTTGGTTGTTATCGTTGGAACATGGGGTCTACAGATCCTGCAGATCAGAAACTCTAGGGACTGCACCAAAACATCTTGCCTTGATTCTTTCAGGCAGGAGCTTTCGGAAATTCTCCATTTTCCCATCATTATCACCTCAAGAAGGTGCAAAGAAGCCCCTCACTGTCTGCTACAAGAAGCACCCCAGTAGGCCATGATTAGGAAGAAGGTCTGAAGGCCCCTGTGATCGGGTGTGTGTCATGAGGACCTGGTGCCTTGTCCTGGGGATCAGGAGGTTACCAGCGGCCCACATGCTCTGCTCTGCTCGGCCGTCCCTGCTGGGGGGCAGTGTAGGGCCAGGATCCATTTCCATGGAGGCTGCCCGCCAGTGAGGTCAGCCCAGGTGCAAGGCACCACACAAACTCTCTGAGGTAAGAAGGGGGCTGCCGGTGGGCTCATCTGTGCTCCATCCCCACGTCAGCAGGGACCAGCTCCAGCCCAGTCCTCATCAGCCAGGGGGCAGGCAGGGCAGTTGCCCAAGCACAGAGACTGTCCTTGTTTTCTCAGCAGCTAAACCTTCATCTCCTCCACCAGCAAGAAGCCCCCAGCTCCTGCCCCAGTCTTGGCAGGAGCTTGGCAGGGAGGTGAGAGCAAGTCTTGGGGTAGAGGGACAGGATAGGATAAAGTCTGGGGACAGAGAGACAGAACAGGGCTGAGGTGGCGGGCGGCCAGGGGAGCCACAGAGACCACGCCCAGGCGCAAGACAGGGGTCAGCAGCAGAGATGCTGAGGAGCAGCTGGAATTGAAGGAAGGAAGAGCAGCTCCATCCCACCCGCAACCTGAATATCATGGGCCTCGCTCCTGCCACCTGCAAACGGGGCGCTCCCTCTGTGTTTGCCAGGACACAGAAACTGGCTGGGGAGGGCTCAGCACAATGTCTGGGAGGGAGGGAGGGAGGGAGGGAGGGAGGGAGGGCTTCTGCCTGCTGGCCTGGACTCAGGATGGCAACCTCAACTCCCACCAGAACTTCCGGTCGACTGGCCCGTTGTGCAGACTGTGGACTTGACCAGCGCAGCGACAGTGTGCATCAAGTCCTTAAACCCAGACAGACAGAGTGGGTGGCACAGAGGCAAGAGGACACGGGAGAGGGGCCCTGGTACAGGTGGCGCTGATACCGAGACAGAGGACATGAAGACCGAAACAGAGACACACAACGTACACACCCTACTGCCTCTGTTCCTCCCAAGAGCCATGTAAGCTACAGTCTCCGAAAGAAGGAAGAGCAGTGACTCGGGACTCAGTGCGGGGCAGGAGAGGATGGGGCTGTTAGCTGAGTTGCCTCTTTGGGATTTGTGTCCGCCACGGCAACACCGATGACCTGCAGAGCTGAAACCCGGAAAACATGGGGGACAATAAGAAGGGATGGGGGGGCAGGATGGGACAGGAAAGTCTGTTCAGCCTCAGCAGTTCTACCCTCTGCCCTCTCGTCCCCAGAGGGCAAGGCAACATCATGGGCTCCTCAGTTTCAGCAGCCCGCTGAAAGTGAGCTCAGCACCGCACCGCTGCGATGTCTGGGGGCTGGGAAGGCAGATGACTCACACCCAGTGGGTCACCTTGCCCTTCTCTCGCAGTCTAAGGGGTCAGAATGAATAAAAGGACTTTCCTCCCCCACTCTGGGGGCAGGACAGGGGAGCAGCCACTCTTCATTATCAAAGCTGGGCTCGTTAAATATTCATGCAGATACCTGTCACCGGGCCAGGAGGAGGGGCGGATTTAAGGTTCCGATCTCACTGATCTATTATTCTTTTTGGAGCCCCAGGTGGAACTCTTTCATGCAGCTGCAAGTGATGAAATCACACGGTTCTTTGAAGGGAACTTTAAGTAATCACGTGCAACGTTTTCTTCACCCCAACATGTGACCCCTCCTGCTGAATCTCTTGGTGAAAGGCAAGCAGAGGGGAAAGTGGAACCCGCACCTGCTTGCCCCTGGGGATCACTAAGACAGGAGGAGCTCACTCTGGGAAAGAGGGAGCATGAGGAGGAGGGCAGGGGAGAAAGAAGGGACATTCACAGAGAGTCTACTTTGTGTCTGGCCCTTCCCTGACACCATCCCCACTCATGTCTACAATGACCCCTGGGAGAGTAAGTGTCTGCCCAGGGTCACATGGCTGACACACTGCGCACCCCAGGGGGCTGAGGCCAAGCAGTCTGACTTCAGTCCTGTCTTCCTATAGCAGCTGCCTCCTGACACTCAGGCGCCGACACCCATGGGTCCCTCTATCCCAGTGCCTCTCAAGTGGGGGCGAGTCTGCCTTCCAGAAGACACCGGGCAACATCAGGAAAAGCCTTGGGTCATCACAGCTTAGGGAGAGGGACACGCTGGCATTGAGCAGGCAGAGAGAGGCAGGGAAGCTGTTTACCCTCTAATGTGCAGGGAAGCCATCACCCCACGAGGCTGCAACCACACTATGTGGAGGGTGCTTGCAGTCATTCCCATGTACTGTGGCTTCTGGCTTTCCCTCGAGAACCTGGGAGTCCCACCCAGTGCGCTTACATTTTCGCCCAATGCCAGGGACAAAACTCACTGGGTAGTGAGCAGGTATTTAGGGAATTCTCATCTCTCTAGGTTGTCCCCCGATATGTAAATTCCCATCTAAATTCATGCTCACGCTCATAATTTCACAGTAGCCAGTGAGGCACAACTTTCTCATTAAGGGGCAGGGTCTGAGTTTCTCTCCACTGAGAAGAATGAGTCTCCCCGCTCCCCTGAATGCAGTGCAGCTGTAATTAATGCTAATGAATCCCCAACTTCAGCCCATCAGCAGCATCTATGACACCCATTCTCCCCTACCTCCCATGCAAATAAAATGCAACATTTGGGAAGAACTGAGGCATCCAAAGAGGGAATGTAGCCTCCATCTCAGCTGCCTGGGACTCTGGAAGCTCCATAGGGGCCCTTGACATGGAGCTCACGGAAGGATTTGGTGGAACGCCTGGGAGTTCCACCACTGATTGTGCTTGAAAGTTAATCACAGGCACAGGTGAAGGACACCTTCCTTTCATCTAATCCTCATCTAATCCCTGAAACAATTGCTTGATGAAGTTAATATTGCTGATGCCATTCTACAGATCACAGATTAGCAAACATACAGTAAAAGATCTGCTAGTAAACAGTAGGTTTTGCAGGCTGTAGCATCTCTGCTGTAATTATTTAACTCTGCTATTTTAGCACAAAAGCAGTCACAGACATCATATAAGAAATGCACCCTTTTGTCTTTCCATCCACCCACCCACCCACCCCATTCTCCATCCATCCTTTATCCATCCATTCCGTTCTTTCATTCATCCAGCCATTCCATTCTTACAATCATCCCACCCTTCCTTCCTTCTCTTCTTCCTCCCTCCCTCCCTTCCCTCTTTCCTTCTTTCCTTTCTTCCATCCATCCTATTCATCCACCCATCCATCCATCATCCTTTCCACCCATTCACCCATCCATACAATAAATATTCATGGACAGCCTACTATATGTGAACAACCTTGGCTATCAAAATAATCAATCTCCTCCAAGACATTCTCGAGACAACTCCAGGCAAACGAGCCTTCATTAAGTTTCATGCACATTCAGTGCCTTCCTGCCTCAAGGCCTCTGCGTGTCTTCTCTGTCCTTGGAACTTGGTCTTCAATCCTCTTGCACACACTCTCCCTGAACTTGTGAACTCTCCTCTAATTCTTCAGGTCTCAGCTCAGCTACGCTGAGAGATCCCCCTGAACATCCCATCGTTCTCAATCTCAGCACCCTGTGTGTTTCTTCCATATCACTTGAGACACTGAAATGATTTTATTTATTTCATTATAGGATCTGAATTCCATGAAGGCAGAGACTAAGTCCTTCTTGTTTGCTGGTATAGCCTCAGCACCTGGCACATAGGAGATGCTCAGTAAGTAGTTCTCAAACTGAATTAGTGAATTTAAATCCAGAAGATTTGACATCAAAGCATGACCCTTGGCCATTACATCAAGCACAGTGTAGACTCTCCCATCCAATATGGTGACACTGGTGATGTCACTAACAAGAAACTAAAATGTGGTCAAAATTCCCAGGACTGTAAGTAGAGGACACACACCAAACTCTGAAGCTTATACACACACAAAAAGAAGTAATGTAGACCACCTTAAGCCTCTTTATCAATTACATGTTGACATTTTACATTTACTGGGTGAAATGATATAAATTATTAAAGTTAATCTCATGTTTCTTTTTAATTTTTTTTAAGTGGGCGATTACTTTTTTTTAATTAGTATGTGGTTTGCATTGTGTGCCTACTGAGTGGCACAGATCTATTACCTCTCCGACTGGACTCAGAGATTTCTTACTAATTAACTCTCTGACATGGGTCCAGACAATTAACCTCAATAGGGTCAGTTTCTTCATGAAACAAATGAACGCAAGAATTTCTGACCTTCCAACCACATGGGTTGCAGCAAAACTCAAATGAGGCAATGGGTATGAAGTCCCTGGGGCGGGGGTGGGGGGAGAGCTATAGAAATACAAGCTTTTCAGTAATGAGATTTTCTGATTCTGTGTCTAAACCCCCAAGTGTTGTTTATTCCCCCTCCCTCACAGGCTCTCAGACATGACCTAACTCTCTCCAACAGCCCCATCTTCTAGACTTCATGGGCTGACACCAGTTCTTCTCCCAGGAGAAACAGTTCCTTCCTGTCCAGTCCTGCAGATGAAACTTCATAAGCTGAAGAGCTCAAGACAAGCCATCATCAGACTCCGCAAATTCACCAGGTCCATGTATGATCCACTTCCCACCCCATTTGGGTGCTTCCACAGAAGGAGTATGCCAACGAAAATCAGATTATTCAGACAAACTCTTCTCAGAGTTATAAATGTACCTTGCCCGCTATACCTTTAAGAGAGGGTCCTATATAATTTTGACTGACAGGGAGTTGAGGTTTTAGTTATTTCAAAAATGTAGATGCCGTCTGTTGTTTCTGTCTGCTTATAATCCACTTCCTCAGATTTCCATAAATGCACAATAATTCTCCACGAGTATCCATTCTTCCCTGATCTCTACCATGTGGTCTGTGGGGGGCATACAGGTATAAGCACTTGATCCAATCAGCTTATGCCATTCCCCCTGGACAGAGCAACCCATTTGGATTTAGTGGGAGACAATCCCCCAAAACATTTGTGGGAACCTTCAAGAAAGATTTGCTCTCCCCATGGGGGGTGTTATAATCCTATCACTATTGCAGACATGAAGTTGGAGAATCAGACAACCATGAGAAAGTTAAAGGAGCGAGACAGCATCCCACCAACACTGTTTAAGCACCTAGATCCAACCAAACCTGACGTCAGCATTGCTCCTAAACTTAGCACTCACAAAAAACATCAAGTATATTTATTTTACGGGAAAAGTCATTTTGAGATTTAATTACTTATGACCTAAAGATTTTTTTTCTAAACCAAAAAAGAGATAAATTACAGTGCAATTTAAAAATGTACTTTTATGATCTTCAATGAGTGCAGTGACTCCCTCTGGGTTAACAGAGTGTTGTCTAGAGGTGCTGCTAAGAATCCCTTTCTAACATGATCATGAATTCAATATAGCAGATTCTTCCAAAGTTACTAAATGCATAAAGGTTCACGAGGAGGGCATTCTCTATGGGACCAGTTTACTGAAACTTAATCATTCACTGTCCGTGGAAGGAAAGATACTATTCAGAGAAACTAAACTTTAAATTACTTTGGTTGGAATAATGCAAATTAGGATTAACGGGGCTTTAAAATAACGTGGCCTTCAGGGTTTGATCCCTGTTACTTGTGAGAAACCTCCCAACAGAATGTCACCCAGAGAACATCCACCTTTACCCTGAGATCCTGGCTCCTGGGTCACCTTGTCAGAAGCCCATGAGGTTAGCGAGTGCGTGTTTCATGGCAGAAGGGAAACTGAGGTTCACACACATACAACCAGAGCTACAGCGTGTGAGTTTCACAAGCCCAGCTTTGCCCTCCAAGCCAGGATCCCTGCCATGGAGATGAATGAGGTGACAGCTGTCATGGGCCTGGAGGCAATTAAAGCCACCACCCAACACCTGAGACTGTGTCTAGTCTCCTGTGCCTGGGTATTGATTGTAGATGCCAGCAGCAGCCCTGGCAAAGCCTGGGGCTGCAGCTGGGCACTGGTCTCCACTCTGCCCCCTCTGCTGTATATGTGGCCATGGAGACACTGACGAGGTCCAGGATCACCATCCTCCTAGGAGCGAAGATTCCAACCTCCCACTCAACCAGCCAGCAATAGGCACAGCAAGCTTTCTGTTTTTGTCAACTTCAAGGAAACCAGTTATCAAATGATTCTGTGGGGCTTTAAATTTAGTTTGTCAGGTGGTGACCTGCAGAGTAACATCTGGACGGCTGACAAATGGCATCTGGCTCATCCAAAGCTTAAATTTGTATTAGTTGTTAAAATTTTTTTTTTAAAGCAGAGACGTTTTCTAGTTCTGGTTTCTCTTGCTAGACTGAAACAATTTAGGGCCTACATTCTATGAGACAACACTCAGCTGGAGAAGAAAAGCAACTAGTTTCTAGAGATGAGTCATGAACTCTGTGGTTTGCTCTGCTCTCCACCATTCCCTGCTGTGACTCCTTAATTCTAAAGCAGAAAGTCACTTGCCATCATCTGTCGTCTTACACCAGGCCCTCTTTGTCCATGGGTTCCTGCCTGACCCTGTTCAGTTTTGGAGTTTGCCAGCTCTGCAAAATGCACATGAACTGGGCAGTAAATCACTTCAAGAAAAGCCAAGCCATCCAGGATGTGAAATAAGATGATGTTTCTAAGGCCCTTTGTAACTTCAGCCTTGCATGGTGATATGAACAGGCATGCACAGAGATCACTGCAGGAGCTTCCTGAGGCCACTGTTGCTTTGGGGTGGGGGTGCAGAGAGGGGAGCAGGTGCTTCTCCCATCCGTAGTGTCTCCTTTCTCATAGGAAAGGAGTTGAATCAACATCCCACTGGGGCCCCTCTCTGCCCTCGATCACCCCATCCATAGGGATGAGGTGACTCTTTGGAAATCTGAGGCAGGAACTCAGCCCGTGAGCCCCTCCCCTTCCTCACTCTTCAAACCACCACAGGAAGCTCACACTCTGACTTCTGCCTCTGGGCCGGAGTTCTGCAGGCAGAGAGTCATGCCAGCCATGAGCAGCCTGCCTCCAGCGGCAGCCTCAGGCACAGGGAGTCTGACCCACATCAAGTAAGCACCAAAAAGGTTGCTCATCCAGAAATAAAAGTCGCCTTCCCAATGCCTTGAGCAGTGAGGGGCGTGTGTGGAGCCACAACCACATGTCTAGTGCTTTAACTCAACTGACTCACACTCGGGTGGAGAGTGGAAGGAGGAGGGCTACTTCCTGGTGTTCCACAGACCTCCACAATCACCCAGCTAACAGTCCTTGCCATCCTGAGGGTTCATCATCCTCTGATAAGTCTGATGAAAGCTATAGGCTCACCACATCCTCCCTAAAAATGCATCTCTTCACCCCTTTCTTCTACAGAGTCAGGGGGCTACAGCCTAAGCGGAGACCCCAGAATTATTTATTTCCAGGCCTAGAAAAGAGTGACTCAAAGAAGAGAGTCTGACTTGAGCCCAGCAGCCTTGCGGCAGCCTCCTCCCTCACACCAGAGGCAGCTCTTCACTCAACAAACTATTCAGTCACTGCCCAATGAGCACTGGGCACCGGGCCGGTCACTGGGCCCAGGGGAGAGCTCCACTGCTTGTCTGAAGACAAGACTCGGTGATCATAAATCATCACACAAACAGATGTCTCGTCACACACGATGATAAATGCTGTGGCTGGGAAGGACAAGGGTACTGATGCACTTGAAGGCAGTAAGGTGAGCAAAGCTTTGGCCTCTGAACTGAGGCCTGAGCGCAAAGGACTAAGCGGGAATTAAATAAACACTCACCAGAGAAACAGCACGGAGAGAGGGAGGAGCCTGGGCAGAGTCCTGGAGGCAGGAGGGAAAGGAGAACAGCAGGAGATGACACTGGCAAGAAAAGACACATGTGTGTAGCCCAGGGGAGAGTGGGGAGGCTGACAAGACGGCTTCTGACTGTCCATTCAGCCATCAGACTCCGAGTGAGCATGCAGGGTAAAGGGTTAGTTTTAGTTCTGGCAAAGTGACGAGGATCATAAATTCCATCCCACCTCGCTCAACTGAGACCATTTCTCCAAAGGAAAGGAATCATGAGAAGCAAGGCATTCTGCAGCCCACACGCTCCTGGCAGTGCTGTCTGCAACACTGCTCTACAGACACTTGCCTGTGGACAGAGGAATACTGCGTGAACCACAGGCACTAACACGAGGCGATGTTAGGGGCCAACCTGAAAATGAAATTTCTAGCTGTAGAAATTCAGGGAAATGCTTGCAAAGAAATTAATAACTGCATACGCAGGTAGAAAAGTCGCAGAAGACCGCGTCCATCCACACCTTGCAGGCAAGGTTAGAAGGGTCTATGGGCAGAGAGGGGCTGCTCCTAACAGTCTGCCAGCTGTCAAGTGGGATTTCCCCTATTATCGCAGAATTATGTTCACGCCCCAGCGCTAAAAATAAAAGTCATAAATAACTCTACTTTCTGCTCATGAGCCAAAGTGGAAACTGGGTTCCTTCCCACAAGGGTAACAGAGAGACAGTGGAGGCAGCCCCACACCCAATCAGCACTACCACCTCCGCTCCAATCTAGGAAAGAAGGCGGGGGAGGGGGAAAGGTTGGGTTCAGCTCTTCCCTCTCTGTGGGTACAGGAGCCACAGAGAGAGTGTATGCCTGTGTCCCAGAGGCACTAGCAAGAAAGGGGCCCGGATGTCTAATTTCCAAGGAAGATTCCCACCGAATCCACAGATATACTCAGGGAGATGCCATCAAGCAGCAGGGTGGGACATTCCTGGAAGAGATTCACTGGGGCACCATGATATTTCCATAAGCAGGGGGCCACCGGAGAGCTGGACTGGAAGGTAACCTGGAGTCATGAGCCTGGCGAGGACATGAAGAGAGGACACCCCCAATTCATCACGGATCTCTGCCCTTCTACCCCCCAGGGAGTAGAGAAAGGAAGCCAGTGTCCTTGTGGACCCAGGGAAAGGAGCATGGAGTCAGTGGTGGGGAGCATCTACCCATGCCCAGGTGGCTACCACAGAAGTGCCACAGATGGAGCCCAGGGAACCCCTTGAGGAGGGTGATTCCAGAGACCAAGGAGACTGTTAAGAGTGAAGCAGAAGACAGAGGAGAACACCCACCCACTTGGAAAACCACCCATCACCACCCATAGCTGAAGCTGTTCCTGGGAGATGGAATCAAACCCAGAGTACCACCAGGTAAGCTAAGTTAGGCTCCAGCTTTGCTAATCAAAAGTGAGAGGACCCACCCCCATTCTCAATAGCAATGAGCAAGGAATTCCCAGCTACAGGAAAAATAATCTTCTTCCTTTTTGTTCTATTCCAACAAGTTTGTATTTCAACAAACCTACTGCAGCAGTTCCACCATCCCTGCTGTCACAGTGACGTCACGGCAGTCTCACAGAGGCCCCTTTCACAGAGGAAGAAAATGAAGCTCAGAAAGTTTCAGAGAATCATCCATGATCTTCCGGTCTCAAAAATTTTCCCGGGTCATCTTTTGAATAAAAATAAAATTGTTGTTGTTGCTGCTGTTCTAAAGAACACCTGTGAAAACCAGTGGGGTGGAAATCAGACCTCTACCTGTTTCACAATATCATGCCAAGGTTGCCTTTCTGGGGGTGATGGTGCATGATGTGGGGGCGACACACTCACACAGGAACACAGGGGCATCTGAAACCATTTCATAAGGAGTTTTTTCCTTAAAGACAAGTTTCTGGAACTTGTTCAAAATGGTGTTTGTTTGTTTGTTTTTCTAATAGAGAAAACTAGTGCTTTAAGTGAGGAAATCATTTAAATATCCCATGGAAACACTAAATTTTTATTATATGAGTATTTTAGATTCAAGCTGTCTTTGAAGCCTGTTCTTGCCATGTATTTCAATTCAATACACAAAGCGCAAGGTTTGTGGGGTGGGATTGAATGTCTCTTTTCTACCTATGACTTTGCATCAACACTCCCCAAATGCTGAGGAGTCAGTCCGGCTGGGTAGGACTCTGCCCTCTGCAAAGCAAAACACGGGACTTCTCTGAAGAGTAATGTAATGGGCACAGAATCTTTCCACTTAGTCCTAAAGAGTCCTGAGACTCCCATGGTTCTGCTGCTTACAGCTACACACCACAAGCATCATCTCCCTGGGTCACCATCAAGAGAAAAGAGTCTTGGCCCTGCCTTCCTCCCTTCTCCATGCAGTTCTGGGCTGCTGGATGCTGCGTGATCCACATCAAACAGGCAAGGGGTCTGCCACACCAGGATACAGGCAGCGGCCCAGATGCCCAAGAGCATGCCAAGAATAAATGGGGGAAGTCAACAGAGACAAGGCACATTTCTGAGCCTTTGCAGGGAGAGCTGCTTGCGAGCATTTGCCCTGGCTCGATGAGTCACTCATTAGGAAAGAAGAAACATGACCTTTTCCTACTGATTCCAGGAAGACTGTAGGAGTGGGGTAGGGAGCTAGAGACAAAGCATGGCCAATCTTCTAGGAGAGGATGTTCTCGGGGCAAGTGAAAACTAAGTTGTTTAGTAAAAAACAAGAAAACTGGTTAACAAGAACAGGGATGCTGGGTGTAGTTTGCATTCCCCGCAAAATCAATTTTCACTCATGTTAAAACACACACACACAAACACAGAGAAGATGGCAAGGGAGGCAGGAAAGAAGCAGGTAAGGAAAAGGAACAAGCAGCTGCTTTTTTCTCTTCCAACTGCCTTCTTTCTAATCGCAGTGAAAGAGAAATTGAGGGAGGAGAAGAGCAGAGATGAATAGGGAGAGAAGGTCAGGGAGATGACGGGAAAAGACCACGTAGCATAAGATCAAACACAACAGAAGAGCTCTGGAATAGAGTCAGATACATATGGCCAATTTACATGTAACAAAGGTGCCAGGTTAATTCAATGGGAAGTGGATAGCCTTTCAGCAAACAATGTGAGAACTGGATTTCTGAATGGCAAGTAATGAGTCAGATCCATACCTCATACCATATGGTAAAATGTATGTGATGGATAAGCCTACAAATACAAAGCCCCAAGAAGAAAATAGAATCTCTTGCTGACACTGGGGTTTGCAAAGGTCTCTTAAACAGGATATAAAAAGCATTAAGCATATAAGATAAACTATGATCAAATGGGTTCCATTAAAATAGAAAACTTAGCTCTTTGGAGGACAGTCTTACAAAACAAAGTGATAAGGGAAGTTAGAGACTGAGAGGAAATATCCACAGTAAGTAATCTGGTTTACAAAAGACCTCCGACACAATAAAATGATAAGTAATCTAATTGAAAGACTTGAACTGATAATTCACTTAAAACACAACAAGGCACATTCCATACCTATTCGAAAAAATACAATTAGAAATCTACCAATCCCCAGTGGTGGCCAGGTAACACAGAAATGTGAGGCTGGTCCATTCTTTACTAGGGTGAAGATGGAGGCTGCTCATGCACTGGGATGTCTCTCAGCAGCCCTAGTCTCTCCCCAGCTGCCTAGTCAGCAGCACCTCCTTCAAATTAAGACAATCAAAGATGCCTCTGGGCATTGCCAAACATCCTCTGAGGGAAAAAGCTGCCCCACACAGAGAACCACTGATGTAGATTCCATGTCTTCTCCCACATTACCAGGAGGGTAAAAGGCACAATAACTATGATGACAGTGCTGCAGTTTCTTGGTTACACAAATTCATAGGCTATGACCCAGGAATTTAACTTATATTTACCCAAGAAATGAAAACATGTTGACCAAACAGAAAACAAAACACTTAAATAAAACTTCCCCAGCACACTAATTCCCAATAGCCCTAAACTGGGAACATCCCAAAGTGTCCATCAATGTATGGTGGCTGAATTGTGTCCTGGAAAGGATACACTGACCCTGCTCCCAACCACTCCAGCTCCACCCAGTACCCGCACATTTGACCTTATTTGGAACTAGAGTCTTAGCAGGAGTGATCAGAGTTCAGGAGAGGTCCTACAGGATTAGACTGGACCCTGAATCAAATGCCTATAAGAGAGGACACCCAGAAGAGAAAAGCCATTTGTGAACAAGGGCAAAGACTGGGATGAAGCAGCTACAAGCTATGAAACACTATGGCTTTCCGGGAGCCCCCAGAAGCTGGAAAGGGCAAGGAAGGATTATCCCCTAGACCCTCCCTTCAGAGGCCTCAAAGCCATACCTTCATTCTAGACTGCTGACCTCCAAAGCTATGAGATAACACATGTCTATCACTTTAAGCCACAGAGCAAAGAGGTACAGTGAGAATGAATAAACAATCTGTGGTGCCCACATGATGAAGCATTAATGTAGACAAACGAACACAAAAAGAGTGGACTCTGGCTAAATATTCATGACTAACCTCAGAAACATCATCAAACAAGTCAGGTACCAAGAGTACAATGTTTGCCTTCATTTACATCAAGGTCTCCAAGGCTTAAGCGAGGTGATCATCAGAATGGAGATTGCCCTTAGGGTAGGGGAAGAAGAGGGGGGCATGACAGAACTTTCCAGAGACTGAAAATACATTCTCTCTTGACTGGAGAGGTGGTTGGGTGCCTACGAATCTCAAAACTCACCGAACTTAAAATCTGGTTTTTTAATTGCATATAAAATGAATACTCAATTTTACAATCTATAAATCAAGAAACTAAAGAGAAGAGAAAGGAAAACAGGGAAGCATGTTACCCTTTCATGGAGATAAGGGATGGTGAGGAAAGAGGAAGTGGCAAGGGGGCCTAGAAGAAAACCAACAGCTAGTTGGCCGGTGACTCGGTCCCACCCACCCCAGCAAGCGCTGTCATTCTGTCACACCTGTGCTTGCCATGGTTAAGTAAACTCACAAATTCTCCACCAGAGGCCAAGCTTGCAGAGATGCTCAGAGCTAATTGGCCCAGGCAGACATCCCAGCTGCCGCCCATTATAACCTGAGATGGAACATTAACTTCTGAGAGGCCCCTCTGGTTCCCAGAGAGCCCCCAAGGCTCCCCACACTTCAGGAATATTCTTGGAAGCCTAAGTGGACAACAGAGGCAAGCTCAGAATGCAGTGTCCGGTGAGCAGCCGCGAGTTCCCCAACGCCACTTGGAAACACTTGGAGCTAGCAAAGGCAAGGCAAGCAGCCTTCACTACTCAGAGGGCAGCAGCTCTCATTTCCTGCCAACCTGGGGGCCTGGCCTGACCAGTCACAAACTGGTTAGGAGCTTGGGCAGGAAGCAGTGCTTGGGGCCAAAATCTTCTATGCTGGCTCCGCCTGCCACAGCCAAGCCATGCTAGTGGTACCTGCAAATGTGGGGAGAGGTCACATCTGGGAGGGTTTTATGTCTTGCTGCTGTCCAGAACCCCGGATCATGAGTCCTTAGCCCCCTCTTTTACTCCTGGGCTTGATGGTTAAATGGGTCCACAGTCACTCTGGCATCAGTGTCTAGAGTTCAAGCAAAGAGGCTACTTGTCACCTGGGCTCTTGCATCACCATTTCTTCACTGTGAAGAAATGGGGAAAGTGCTCAATGGCTATGAGAAATGCATGCATGTAAGGAAGAGTCACTCAATAAATAAACACAAGACTCCCTTCGTGAAGTCTGGGGAGCAGCCCCCACCTTAAAGGACCGTGAGGCCACACTCAACCATATGCATGGAAGTGTTTTGTCAAACATCAATGTATTCAGGGTGATGTACCCAATGCTCTGTGAAACCCAGAAGCAGAAGGTGAGAAAGCCAATGTCCCTACTCACAAAGAACGATCCAAGAGTCTGGGAAGCTATAGGGACAGAAAACCTGGTGGATGAACAAGTGGCAGACATGGAAACAGCACCAACAGGAACAACCCAACAGCCATGTGCCCATCAAGCCAACCCTGGGCTCAGATCTGCATCACACTGGCTACTGATCAGCTCAGGAGTAGAGTTCGCAAGCGTTTCCCGAAGTGGACACATAGCAAATATCTTAGGCTTGCAGTCCATGTGGTCAATTGCAGTTCCTCAACTCTGCCTTCGGTGCCAGGAAAATAGCCACAGACAATGTTAATGAGCAAGTGACGGTGCATCGATCAAACTTGATTTACACGAAACAAGTGCTACGCCAGAATTCGTAGCTAGCCAATGCAGTAGAAGAGATGTGGTCCTAGGTGAGACTATTCTTAGTCTGGTGATGGCGATGTCACCTATGTGGTGGGTGTTAAGAATTAGCTGTGGGTGAACAGCAGCACACCAATAACGTGGTAAGGATGCATAAGCGTTAGTTGTCTCAATAATCACTACTGCTTTTGTTATTCTAACTGCCAATGCATTTCCATGGCACATTGGCAGAATGGAGCAGAGTGTCCATTCCATCAACTGGAAACTGCAGCCAAAGGCCTGATCCTGAGTCTCACTGAGTTGCTTGTCAGAACAAGTCCCATAGGGCTGAGTTGTACACCCCAAAACTCTCTGATCCCTGGAAAAGGCTCAGGGTCTCCTCTCTGACTTTCTAAAGCACACAGATTAGAAAAAAATGACTCAGTCTTCACCAGGCAGAGGACATGGCTCTTAGCAATTTCTCCTGAAATAGCTGGAAACAAAATGCTTTAAACTCCAGCATCTTAAGAGAGTGAATCCAAGCCAGGCCCTGAGAGCAGACATCAGGCCCTGACCCAGCTCCTCTCCTCTCCCAGACACCCCCTGTCCAGACTCAGGGCGAACACCCAGGTCCGTGAGGAGGTGCTGGTAGCCTGTGCCTGACCCAGCTGCCTGACCATACAGGCCCTTCCTTGAGCAAGCAAAGTGCAGTCCCGAGAGAGGGCTGGTCCAGAAAGAGGCTCCGTGGCTGCTTCCTGAAAACCACTAAACACACCTCAAGGGCGCTTCCAGCTTCCGGAGTCTGGCCAAGGTGGAAGGGGCCCCCCCACGGGAGGCCTCAGGAGCTGTTAATAGTTCTGTTCTTCCTCTATGACTTCAAGTTAAGAAATGCCTCCAGCCCACGGGGAGCAGAGGAGGGGTAGAGAGTTCGCTGCCAACAGGTAGACAGTGAGGCCCTAGATAAGTTCATTTTAAAACAGCATCTAAGTGGGGTCCTTCGGGACCTGCAGCCAGGAGGCCATGGGAGGTGCCATGTGTCTCGAAGGGCATGTGGGCTCTCCCTTCCTGCCATCAGCCACCAGGAGCCTCTCACTAACCTCCACTGGCGCATGCCCTGACCACACTCTCCTGTGTCCTGGAAGGCACACCGAAACCCGAGAGAATCGCTTAATGAAAAACAGGAAGAAAGGGACCCAGAGCAACTGCACTGAGACCTGGAAGCCATATTTGCACTGGCAGAAATGACGTAAGACACCTCCCGTCACCTCCAAGGCTGCTCTTCAGGCCCTCCACCTCCTGCCCCGCACACACTGCTTTAATCTGCTCACAGCGCTCCCCACGGCTCAGTGGTGAACCCCAAGAGCAGGGGTCATCTGAGCACCAGGGACTCCTGTAGGACTTGGCAGCCCGCAGGCATATGCAAGACGAACGCATGAAATATAATCAACACATTCTTCCCTCTGGCACAAAGTGGAATCAGGTGGGGTGAGAGATGATGCGGGTGGAGCCAAGACCAGCCCCCGATCCAGCAGGGAACGCAGCAGGGGCCTAAGGAGACTCCCACATGACTACCTGATGTCTGGCATGCAAAGGTCACACGCTAGGCCCTGGATGGCTTCCACATCATGGCCTCCAGGCTCTGGAGCCACTCCTGGGGTCTCAGCTGTCCATTCCCACTCTGGGTCTTGGCTTGCTCACTGCTGGCCTCAGAATGACGCTCCCTCCGCCCTCACTGATTTTACTCCATCTTGTCACCCTCATCACACACACACACCCCCATTATCTTCAAATCAAAGCACTGGGCAGCTACCCTCGATGACTCAAAGTGCCATCCGGAGCCAAGGCACCACAGTGTAGAGAGAAGTGGGCCCTGGAAGGAGTTTTTCTGTCTCCCCATTTATCATACAAAAGGTTCATTTCAAATTCTATCCCACAGGTCAAGACAGAGAGCAGCGCCCTCTCTGTCTTTGCCAGAAATGGCACCACCCTCTGGAGGGAAGAGATCTGAGGCATTGAGGCATTTAATTTGGCAACCCCGTGCATTCTCTCCCAGAGAGCTGGCGCTTGCTAGCTTGCCAGCAGCTCCACGAAGACAGAGGAGGGGAGAAGCCGAGACTCACCAGGGCGGCTGCGGAGAAAGAGAGAGCTGCCATAAATCCCCATCGACAAATGAAGTCCCCCCAGGAAGCCCCGCACAGCTTCGTGCACATGAGACGGGTTTTCATTCCCAGGCACCCCCATCCTGGGCCTAATTTTCACGCACTCCCATTTATCGTGTTAATAACAATAACTACAATTACGCCTCAACGTGCCAGCGCCAGGCGAGAGCATCACTCTGCTTGAGCGAAGCGGCCATTGGTTTGTGTACACACGGGGCCCGCAGGATGACACCTCTGGATGATTTGGGGTAATCACAGCACCAATAAAACCACAGGGGGGGAACGCTAATGGTAGCTAAGAAATGCTTATCAGCTGAAGGATGGGACTCACTCTAAGTCACATCCCCAGTCAAGAAAAGAACCATTTGCTCTGACCGGGAGAATGAAGGGCTCGGGATGGGAATGGGAAACAAATTATTGGAACATTCTGCTTCTGACTGGCCAACAGGGATCATCCCAGGGTACTGTCTTGAGAAGGATTCTAAAGTCCTATCCGGGTCCGTGACAAACACCTCTCCGGAACTGGTCCAGCCTCTGGAAGACAGTATGGAGGTTTCTCAAAGTAAGAAAACAGACTGACCATGTGATCAGTAATTCCACTCCTAAGCATCTCTCCAAAGAATAAAAGAGCATTCATGCAAAGGGATATATGTGCTCCTATGTAAAGAGCCAAGGTGCAGAGTTGAGAGAAAGGACGAATGAGAGAGACTGACACAGTCAAAGACTGCGGGCTATTAGAAGCACGGCTGGTAGCAACTTTAAAGTAAATTATTAGGCATTTTATAGGGTCTAGGCAAGGGGGAAAAAAGGTGGCTAAGAGAATGTCTTATGACTAATTAACTAGGGAAGACTAATGACTAAGATATAATAAAATTTGGGTAAAACATTAGTTTTCGTGAGATAATGAGGGGCAGGGGATTTACACATACATTTGCTGGTAACGAGTTCTAAGGAATGATCTTTAAGGTAAACATTGGCGGAATGGAGAAGCTGTTTTTTGCTTTCTGGATGACCGTCATGTCAGTTTTGTCTTCAGTGTTCTGAAGCCAGGTAAGACAGTGAAATGAAGTTTTCCTCATTTCACAGCATGAGTCCAGTCTGGTCTCAGCTGGCAGCCTCTGGCACTCCTATTTCACTGCAGCACTATTTACAATAACTAAGTCATAGAAACCACGTAGCTGCCCAGAGCCCAATGAGCAGGTAAAGGAGAGGCGGTATGGATATATAATGAATACAACACAGCTACAAAAAAGCTAAACTCTTGCACCTGCAACAACATGACAGAACTGGAGGGGATAAACCAAGTAAAGTAAGTCAGACGGAAAGGACAAAGACTGGATGACTTCATGTGTCAAAATATTAAATACACATAAAGGTCTAATGAAGTCTTTAGCTTAGTTCCCCCTTCCTTGGCAGTGTTCGCCACCACTACTCAGCTTTGATAAGGGGGCAAGAGCCCTTTATCTTCATTAACGAGATCTCTGGTCATTACACAAACCGGCCTCATCTGCTCCCAGAGGGGCAGAGAGACACCCACAGATGAGAACAGTCAGACGATCAATGGAGGGAAACAGCGAAGAGCGCCTTTTCTGAGTCCAGACTTTGCAGAAAGTGAAGCAGCCCAGCAGTATACACGTACCTGTAATGTGTGTGGCACCACTCACACATGCACACATCGTGGTGCACACTCACCTCATCAACCATCCCCAGTAGCTCTATGCACTCACAAGCACAGTGATCTCCATTTTGCAAAGACAGAAACTACTGCCCAGAAAAGTCATTTTTCCACAAGCACTTGGTGGGCAGATGGCATGGCTGGGATCTGACCCCAAGTCTGTTCCACGCTACTGTCTTTAGGCTACACTGTTTCTTGTCGCTGATGGTCTTTACCGCAACAAGGACATCAGCTGCATGGTAAGTCCTTGACTTCAGGCGAGAGACTGAAAGTTGAACAGAGGAGTCTCAGCTGTCAGGCCCCTAGACTGCAAACCTGGATGACACCTAGGCGGTGCCGAGGGCACCATCTGAATGCTCTGCTCTGCCTGCTTTCTCCCTACCACCCTTGACAGTCCCGAGACAGCAAGCAAGTTCCGTGTGCCCCCTCTTGCACCTGATTCCTAGTTCTTGATCTCAACCAAGAACTTAGCATCCATCAAATGCAGCATGGCACAATGGACAGCACTCTGGGGTCCTTTGGGGTCCGCTTACAGCACCCCTGGCACTGGTGACCCTCTCTGACCCTGTTTCCTCATATGTGAAATGGGGGTGGTAACTACTTCTCCCAGTTAGTGTGGCAGGTGTATCAGGCCCACCCTATGTAGTCAATACTTGCCTGTTTCCTACCTCCTTGCACTTACAGCTGTACTGTTCCCAAGCCCCCACACGTTCTGGATCTGACTCAGCTATAAATGGGTTTCCGGCTATGGGCTGGAAGACTTGGAAGACTTTATCAGCCACAGGAAATCTCTCACCCCACGCAGGGGAAGCAGGGCCAAGTCCTGGCCAGAACTGTGATGAACTTTACCCTGATGCCAGCTGGGTTTAGGGAGAGGCCACCATCTAGCGGAGAGGTTTCCAACTCAGCTTGAGGGAAGGGGCTGAACAGGAAGGCAACCCACAGCCATGCTGCCACTTACAGGCAGCCTTCCTCACATCCTCAGACAGAGCTGGGCCCAGAGCCTGATTCTAAGTCCAAATCTCTCAACAGTTGAGCCACCTAGCATTGTGGGTATAAAGAGGTCTTGTCTCTGCAAACTGGATCTGAAGCACCTTAAAAGCCATAGGGTGCTATGAGATCCCTTCTCTTCTGTGCCCCCACCCCGAGTGCCATTGCCAGGTTACTTCTCTGCAATAAATCCACCATAACCAAGGTCGTTGTCATGGATTCTGAAGGCTATTTTTTAACAGTGACAAGTAGTGGTGTGTTTTTAGCTCCTATTGTGTCAGGCACTGTTTTAAGCACTTGACACACATTAAATTTCCCAACACTGTGAATTAGCTGCCATTATGAACTCCATGATAGAAGGGAGAAGACTAAAACTCAGAGATGGCACTCAACCTGCCTGGGGTCACACAGCCAGAAAGTGGTAAATTCAGGATGCAAACCCTGGTCACCTGAGTCCAGACTCCCTGTCCTTACCTACCCCACCTCCCACTGCGTCACAGGCCTTGAGTGAGAAGGCACCTTAAATCTGGTACCTAGCTAGTCAGGACAAATTTGGACAATGCATATTTTCTATTAAAGCTAACTTCCTTGCCTATAAGATGTGATATTTGAAGATTTTGTGTTTTATGTCTGTTTTTTTAAATTTTTTTAAAAATTCTTTAAATGCCATCTTTGTATGGTTGTTGGTATGCCTGGGAATGCCTCCCCCATCCCTGACACCCCCCTCTACCCCCATCACTCAGACTCCTCTCTCTTTGCTGTTTTTTGGTCTATGTTTAGCCCATTGGTCTTTCCCTTTTTAGGGCAATGTCTTCCTAGGTGAGGGTCTGTGCTCCTGGCAAACCATGTTACTTAGGTTTTCAATCTTAATTTTGCACGGGCAGTCAGTCCATGCTCATATGGAGTCTAGCAATGCCTCCTCATTCTTGCTGGCTGTCTCCTCCATTCTGATTTCTGTCCTATTTTGCTGCTTCTTTGCTTTAAAGTTCTGGCCTCTGGCTTAGAGGGCCTGGCTCCTAGCCATCATCGGTAGAGAAGTTCCTCGATGGGGCCTTGCTTGCTCTCTTAGAAGGCATCTCTGAAGTGGGATTTTGGCTCCCAGCTCCAGTAAGGCCAAAGGTGTGATGCTGTGATAAGTCATCACTATAGTTGGTCTCGCAGTCCTGTAGGCAACGACTCTCTCCATGCTATTCTTTGTGTCCTGCCCAGGAGATGTGTGTCAAGGATCTTGATCCATTCCCTCACCCATTCTATGTCTGTAGCTGGATAATTCGTGCTCTTCTTATTCCTGCTGAGGACTGACTGGATTGAGAGTGAACCAGAGGGGGTGTCATGCCCCCCCTCCCTTAATACCCCCCAACCCCGCTCATGCAACCACTCATATATAAATGGGGCACAGCCTAGACGACCCCACCACCCTGCCTCCCAGTCTGAAGGAAGCCCAAGGACTACAGAGCCCCCCAGGCTCAGCATTGATGTCTGAAGATTAAATAAAACATGCAGAGTGACAGCACACAAGTGGCTTTCAATACAAGACACCATTCACGTGATTCTAGCAATCAATCAATAAACCATTCAACTGAGGGGAAAAATGTGTCCATGCAGGTGTGTCCAGAATTGATGCAATGCTATGAATGACTACCTTGACTCCGAGTGTATGGGCCCCCAAGATCAGACCCTAACTTGAGACACTTGGAGATAAAGGAAGCGTCTGAACAGAGCACCCAGACGGTGGTCATGGACTACACTTTGGGGTGCAACACATGTCCTCTCTACCTGGGATTTTCCTGGAAGACCCAGAGGTTTGACATGGGAGTGAATCCCCCTTTTCAACACATCACACACAGCAGAAGGAGCAACCTGGCTGGAGCTTTTAGGCCCCTCTGGCCTGGGGCGGGGGGGGTGTCTCTCAGGATAACATCAGGCACGAGTGGCCTGTTGGGGAAGCTGGTATCTAAATCAAGAACTGGAGCCCCAGCTGTGAGTTCTTCTCTTGATGAAACCAAAAGGATTTCAATACAGTCAACAATGATTTCGATGGTGGATGAGTGTGTCGGAAAGTCCAGAGGGATGCTGAGAGGTTCAACCATCCAGTCCAGTCCTGGGGTCCCCTGCTCAGCTCTAGCCAACATTCCTGAGGGAGAGAGTGATAGGCATGTTCCAAGCAGGGAAGCTGTGTGTTTCCAGCGAAAGATGAGGAAACCCAAACTTCTTTCAGCGTTTGGATTCTGGACCGTGAGACCATGAGATTAAAAAACCAATTCTTGTCCCACACAAGGCCTGGGAATACCATCCAGAAAAAGACCTCAAGTTGTAATTTACAGGGCTGGAAACCGGAAATCACTGCATTTTTGAAACTATTACTGGATCTCAGAGTTCCCCCTCTACCCACACCACAGCCTCTGAGACGCTGTGCCCAGTCTTTATGTACCTGCATTAGATTATAAAGAACCTCGTAAAGACATGAATAATTGAGAAGCTATAGGAAAAGGGTGAGCATAACCTTTCACCTTCTGCATGAGCGTCTGATCATGGGTGACTGTCTGGACCTGATCCTCTGAGCACTGCCAACAGGGAAAAGTTGACTGTGTCAGCAGACCTACACTGCTTAGGGCGGAACGGACTCCGATCCGTGGGTGCAGATGGACTAGGTACAAATCTGACATACTGACAGGAATTCACAGCCTGAGAAGCAGGCCTGTGAGAGGTGGACATAGCCCTTGCAGGAACCCTAGGATGATTTCCCACACCTCTGTCATAGGAATTCAAGCTCTGGTGCCTGAACGGCCACCAAGAGGAGGAGGAACAAGGAAGAGCCACCCTGGAAACCCACAGAAGACATCTGATGCGGCTCTACCTCCCCACAAGGACTCTGAAGTCAGCATGACCTGTATCGGTCACGGGTGTCTGAACGTTTAGTCCTAGAAGGAGGCCCAGGAGAAGAAATCTTCCTACCTGAATGAAGACTATTATTCACAAAGCAGTCACTCCACTCCAGTTCTTGTAAATAACCTTAGAGTTCCTTGTAACAACCAGCAGTGATCTGTAGGTGTGTGTCAGTCTGAGAGTTTGCACATAATTAATTTTCTAAAGTAAACCAAAAGTTTCCCCTTGAAATCTTATTTAGATAATGAATCTGTTAAGCAAAGCCTGTTCTCATACAAGCTACCAGTGCTCCAAGCCAGGCAAGGCACAGAAGCACTGCGAAGGGTTGTGTGTGGCCTGTGGCCCTCACCCACCCTGGTTCTCTAGGCCCCCAGGCCAGCTGAGGTTTTAACACACCCCCTAGAAGGGACAAAGGTGACATGTGCTCAGACACCAACAATGCAGAGACCTGAAAGCAAAGCTGTGTGTCAAGGAATGTTCGAGATGTGCTTTGGGGAATACAGAGGATTTTCTTAAAGGGATGAAGAGTGAGAAGGTCATAAATGAAATATGCACATTTATGCAGGACTGACAAAGGCAAGCGGCATTAGTAAAGATACCTAGGATGGCTCCACCAATGAAGAGAGGGGAGCAGATACATTATACACGCACAACAAATACACTGCCAATGTATTAAGAGCAAATACAGCATTCTCCACAGCAACGGGGAGGGGGGTTTTGACCTTGTACTGTTTATTTTGCATTTTCAAAATAAAGATGTTTGCAGGAATGACTTCTGCAATTAAAACATGACTGTAGTAGAAAATTAGTTTTAAAGGGGGTTTTGCAGGGGCAGGGGAAGAGGTGGTTTACATGAAATTCCTTTTTGAGACTGAATTTCTCCCATGCATTTAAACTGCAGATCCATTTTCAGAAATCCAGCTTCTCCTTCCGGACGTTCCATGCAGAGAAGGGGTCACCAGCATCACAGGCGGACGAGACGGGAATCCACACACAGGCGTCATCGGTGACTCTGCTCTCCCAGAGACTGCAGGCCAGGGCAGCCAAGTCCCGAGCCTGCTCCCTCTTTGTTTCCCAAGTGGCTACTTTTCAGAGACTGTGGGTTCCCCCACACCGAGTGTGGCCACAAAGTCAGAGAGAAAAGAAAAGCTGGTAAGAAGACTGGGGAGACTCTTCACCACCCGTAAAGCCTACACCTAGCCATCTATAGGGTTGAGGTACAGGATGATGCCAGTGCTTCTTGGCTTTTCTTCCTTTATGAACTTTTTGACCTTCGTGACCTTGGGGGAACCACTTCTGCATACTCTTTCCTCATCAGCACCACCAAACCGCCGCTTCCCATGAACTTGTCTATCCAGTGTTGGCTTGAGCCTTGAAGAGACAACTGTGTTATCATGGGCCGAGGTGGGGAGAAGGCTGCTGTTTTGCTGTCCTCCCTGCAAAACCAATCTTCACCTCCTTGGGGGTGATTTCATCCCTACTGAGAATCTTTCTGCTTGGGTGTGTTTGTCCCTCTATGTCCACAGGGGATTGGTTCTAAGACCCCTGTAGATACCAAACTCTGCAGTTGCTTCAATCCCTTGCATAAACTGACATGCACCCTCGCATAACCTTTCGATCACTGTAGATCACTTAAGATACTGAATATAATGCAAACGGTGGGTATATAGTTGCTGCCCTGTATTGTTTAGGGAATAATGACAAGAAAAGTCTGTCCATTTTCAGCAGAGGCAACCAAATCAGCCAAATTATTTTCAACCTGTAGGCGCAGAGCCTGTGTCTGTGTGTGTGTGCACTTGTGTGCATGATGTACACAAAGCCAAGGACTAGCATATACTTCCCACTTTATCATAGTTCCTTTATTGTCTCCACTTCTGCAATAATCAAGTATTACTTTTACTGGGGGAAAAATAGCCTTTCCTTTCCTGGACATGGGTGTGTGCATATGTGTTTTAATAGTGCTGAGAGGTAAAACCACACTCAAACACAAACAGGAAAATTAGAAAAGAAACAGAACCAAGCCAAAAGTTCTCGGAGGGAACACAGAAGCAGGAGTAAAAGCAAGTACGACGACTGAAAGCGGCAGCAATGGCCGCAGTAACACACACCACGTGCCCATACCACACACTCACAGCAGGGACGCTGGGCTTCCTCTGGCTAATGTCTTCCTGCCACGCTCTTTCTGAAGAAGCCTGGGAAATGCTCCCAGGCACAGACTGGGAAGGCAAACAGGCAACCTGTAAACCCAGCGTGGCCAGCCCGAAAGACCAAGGACTAAAGGTCCAGGTCATAGTTTCCCTCCAGCCTAAGTCCACCAAAGCTTGAAAACTCACAGGAACCAACAACAGTCTTTAAAGACTCAGGTCTGTTCTCACAGCCCTGTGACTTCTGAAACTGCTTTATCCTGTTAAGAAGAAATAAAGGGAGACTTGCGACCACCAAGTTGGTCGCAAAACTATGCGCTACGGTAGGATAAGGTTGAAAGAGCGAAGAAATCAGACACCGAAAAAGACAAAAGAAACCAAAATAAGCAGGTCATTCTGGAAATGCTTTTGGCTACATTCAACAGGGAAAAGGGCTGGATTCACACCTGCCACCCACTCCTGAAGGGGTTTACTCTAGGGTCAAAGTGTCCAGAGAAGGAAGAGTCCCCAGAGTCCCCAGAGAGGGGAAACAGACAGATAGATGGAGACAGTATCCACACATCTGAAGTAGCTTTCACAAAACTAATTAAGACTTAGCCTCACTTCCAGGCAAGTATGCCAACCAAATCTAGCCCAGGCTCTTCTACCTCATTTTTTAAGACCCACTAAAATGCTGCCACTGTCTACTAAGGGGTCCCGACCACAGATTCAAAGCAAAAGTATTCTAGCCCTTTCGGTTCTAGAGGAGAAAGCTATGACTCAGAGAGGTTTTCATGAAGTCACAAAGCTATTTCCTGGCGGAACCAGGACAAGTTAGACCAGAGTAAACAATTGCTGTACACAGTCTATTTAGAGGAACTTGACTCAATTAATGTATGTGGATAGACAGATAAGACATACAGACAGAAAGACATAGACACAGGCAGACTCAGTCTCTAGAAACCCTTCCTTCATGGGCTTAGTCAGAATGAATTCCTGCCTGCTCTCCCCCACCAACACCATCTTCAATTTGTTTAATGTCCCAAAGCCCTGAGGAGTTGGTGGCTGGTCCCAGTGCAGCTGGTCTCACAGCATCATCCACCTCACCAAA
>PVHY01005566.1:0-71621 GCA_004024945.1 Uropsilus gracilis
GGTGGGGAGGTGGAGGCGATTAAAGCTGTGGAGCAGCCGGGGCGAGGCCGGGGAGCGGACTAGCGAGCCCCCGGCTGTCTAGTCGCCAACCCCTTTCCCTTCGCAGTTTAAAAAGCCTGCCCTTTCAATTCTGAAAGGCTCAGGCCTCTGCAATTTCGGTTCTCCCCGCGGTAATAAAACACATTCACGGCCCCATAGACCAGTTAGCTTGAAAGGAACAAATGGCTTTTCCCCCACTCTGACCGCCCAAGTCGGCTCAGTAGGTAACAGCGCTTGAAAGCATCAGCTCATTAAAAAAAAAAAATTTTTTTTCCAGCAAAACCTGAATCCCACACACACACAAAAAGCATCGTTAGTCATTAAGTAAACGTTACCAAAATTTCCATTAATGTTCACGTTCCCAACAGGTGAAATTCTGCGTGATCAGTTTGATAGTGCCTTGCTTGCTCCCCAGAACCCCCACCTCTTGGGAAACGTGAGGAAGCAATTTCGCTCAGACTCTCAAGTGACTTAATTCATTCTGAAGAATTTCGGTTTCCTTATGCACAGAGAAAGGGTTGAAAAGCAGCCCAGAAACCATGATCATGTATAGCAGCTTCTAAAAAACACGAAAAACACTGAAGGAGATGCAATGTTATGAGCAGAAAGGCACGGAATCACTCTTTAAAGCTGATCCAAACCAGCAGATTTTCTGTGTGTGTGTGTGTGTGTGTGTGTGTGTGTGTGTGTGTGTGTGTGTTGGGGGAAGCACGGCTGGCTAACTGCAAAATCCTCTTTAGAATTATTTTTGGTGCTGACTGAAATTTAGTTCTCTTGGGCTGGTTTTCTGGTATTTTATACTGAGGAAGTTTGCCTGTGATAAAAATAAATGTGTGTAGTTTATTGTGTACAACATAATATTCAGATGTGAGAGTGTTATATGGAATGTGGGGTGGAATTAAAGGAGGAATTGGGGCAGAGGATGAAAAATTATTTGGGAGAGGAACTAAGTTACACATAAAAATGGAAACCATTTTTTTTTTTTTTTTCTGATAGCTGGAGAATATCACAGAGGAATACCTGCTTCGTATTTCTCCTAGCATATCAGGACCAGCACAAATAAACCAGTTGAAGCTACAATCTCATCTATGCTAGTGCTTCTTAAACGTCATGTACACATGAATCACTTGGAGGTTTTATTTTAAAAGCAGGTTCTAATCCAGCTCTAGACAGGGCCCCGAATTCTGCATGGGTACAACTTCCTTGGTGATGCCAGTGGTGCTGGTTAGTGGACTACATTTTGAGGAAACAAGACCTATCCTGTCTAAAACCTGTGCTTTTGGAGGATATCCTGTATGTGAAAAAAGCAAAGCTAACTCTTATGGTGACTTGAACGGGTTCTGGCAATCTGTTGCCCTTTTTTGTCCTTTTAGATAAGAATGTGATAATGAACTTTTTTAAATCTTCTTTTCCTAGTTGTTTACTATCTTTTTCCCTACCCACCATTATCCCCCTCCTGGCTTCATTTCATATTTCATATTTAACCTAACTCTATGAGCATCATTTAACCACCCTCTGCCAGTGCTGCAAACTTCCTAAACTCTGGTCTTTGGATCCCATTGTTTACAAACCTTCAACCTGGCTCTGACCCCCCAACAGAGTGTATCTTGCTGAAATAAAATGATACAATCATTTGAATTTCTGTGCTGAAATATTTAATATGTATCTGGTTAATTTTCATTCCTATTCCTCAAAACTTCTCTTTTTAAGCTTCTGACATCATTATTCACAGAAATAATTTTTACTTTTCAGTGCATATTCCTTCAGCTCTTCTTTCCCAAGTGCACCATCTCCATCTAGCCCCTAATTCACTTAATACACTTAAAGTGCTTGGAACCATGCCTGGCATGTAGTATTGGCATTGTTATTATTACCTCTCACTGTCCTTAGAGGACATCAAAAGTAAATTCCTATAGTTGCGTTTTAGCTCCCATCTCCAAAGTTCTTATCAAGAAATTAGTTCTACCAAGTTAAAGTCTCTGTGAATTTCTCCCACTTTATCCTGCCAGAAGCATAACAACATATCTTACTTAACTTTAAAAATAGGAAAACCTTTAATTGTTTTCTTTAAAAAGAAAGCCTACATCTATCACCTGCAGTTCTTGCATTCTCATCTCAGTTCCTATTCCTACAGATGTGGCCTGCACTTATCTCCAGCTCCTCACCTCTCAACACTATAATTTTTGTCTCTTCTACCCCGTGCCAATGAAACTGTTCTTGCAAAGGAAATGTTGATAAATATCAAATCCAAATGACACCTCTCAGTCTTACTTGATCTTTCTGCTACATTTGTCACTTCATTAAAGCACCATCCTCCATTGTCTTCTCAATTTAGTACTGAATCCTGACATAATGGTTTAGGTCTTCTTTGAATTGTTCTTATAGCACAGACTCTAATAAAGGTTTAGAATAAATAGAACTGGAAAAGTAAACTGGAGCCAGAATAATAGTTCACAGAGGAATTTTGAGTTTAATATAATAAATAGAAGTTAATGTGTTTATGAAATGGGATGTCTTCAGAGTTGTTCAGAAAGATTCACTGCATTAATGATGTCCAATTGTAGCTCCAATCCAGACAAGCTGAAAGTAAGAATTTAGCGCAGGGTATTTGGAAAGGAGTTTTTGCTACCCTTCATTATAAAGGACCATAAGAGCACTTGGTAATCAATGCTGGCTGTATTTGAGGTAAGAAAAGGAGAGATATACTGAAAGGATAAGTTAGAAATGACACCAAGATGCAGAAATGTTAACAAGATGAAGAAATGTTAAGATGCAGAAATCTATTTTTTATTTTGAAACAAAATTGCAATTAACAAAGCAAACAAAATAATTTAAAACTTTATGTTTGAAAACTAATTGACAAAGTATATAAAAAATAGTCACAGACTGGGCATGGTGGCGCGTGTCTGTAAGCAGCAGCCTAGGAAGCTGTGGCTGGGGCCAGGGATTGTGGTTCAAGTCCTGCTGGGGGCACATAGAGAGACCTAGTTCCAAAAAAAAAAAAAAAAATAGCTGGATGTGGTGGCATGCGCCTGTAATCCCAGCTTCCTGGGAAGCTGAGGCTGGGGATTGCTTGAATCTGTGGTAACCCGGGCAATGTGAGCCTGTGGTTCCATGGGCAAAAACAGCGAGACCTAGCCTAAAAAAAATAGTCACAAAATCTTATCAAAATACAAAGATTTGTCCATCTGATTTTAGAACACAAAGCTTTGTACATCCTTAGTGGGATACATTCTAAAGAAAAATAATTGCAAAGAAATTTTAAACTCCAGTGGGTCTATTGTAGTGGTAATATTGTTGTTGTTTCTTTATACTATAGAATCAAATGAATAAATATCACAGACTGTTGTTCGTAATTAAGATTTCTCAGCTTAACAAAGTTGTTATCATAGAAATCACAGAAGTTATTTTTAAAAGCAATGAAGTTCCAGTCTTACATGTAATGTGTTGATAAGTACAGATTAATACTCCAAAAGGACAGTAAGACGGAAGTAGTTTTTTTAAGTTTTGTGTGTGTTTACATTTTTGCTTCATTGAAAATGTGTCATTTATAATAATTTTTAAGTATTTAAATTTGTTTATTTTCAAAAAAGGAAAGAAAATAAAGTCTATACAGAGATAGTATATTAAATTCGGGGCGGGGGGGAATGGGACAAATTAACACAGAAGAAATCTGGGGGTTGTTGATTAAATATGTAATGGGGGAAAAGAGAGTTAAAAATGACTCCAAAGTTCAAGTCCTGTTGACTAGAAAAAATGCAAAAAAGTAGAAACAATAGTAAAACTAGAGAAAGCTTAATTTGCTTAAAAAGGGCTTTCTCTTTTAGCTGTTAACTTTCTGGGCATTTTCAGTGAGCAATGAGAACTGTTATGCCTATTAAGGAAGAGACAGCATCCAAGAAAAAACTTTAGAATAAAGGCTCATATAAGAGTTGAAGCACAGAATTTAATACTATCAAGTGAGATTTTAGACAGAGGGAGATCAAAATCCAAAGCTCAGGAAGGTAAAATTAAGGAAACTAATAGAGGGAGGTATTTACATCTCCTTTTTGATCTTATTTGCACAGTGACAAGACAGAAAGTCTACATAGAATATTTATTTGCATTGAGGTGTCTTTTTTTTTTTCCTCCTCTTTTTATAGCTCTTTCCCCTTGGCCCCTCCCTTCTCTTGTTACATCTTATAAATTTATTTTTTGCAGAGTTCATTTCCATTTTTGCTGACTTAGATCCTTTGCTAGTTCTTTCTAGAAGGGAGTATGGATAAACTCTAAGAAGCTGTGTGTCTGCAAAGGTTTTCATTTTGCCCTACACAGTATATTTCTCTCAGAACTTTAAAACTATTTTCCTACTGTTTTTTGGTAGCTAGTGTTACTGATGAGAAGTGTGTTTTCAGTAAGATTGCCATGTCTTTGTGTAAAATCTGCTTCTAATCTCTGATCAATTGAAAGATTTTCCTCTTTGATGTTCTGTAGTTTTCAATGTGGTGTACAAAGTGTGGTATTGCTTTTACTTGTTCTCTTTGGGACTTAGAATGTTTTCCAAATATGTTGATTCATCTTTTTCCAAGTGTGGAAATTTTTCAATTATTACTTTAAATTTTTCCTCTTTACATTATTTTTCTTGAATGCTGTTAGACATATTTGGAAGCATCTCATTCTATTTTTCACATAATAAATATATCTTTTTTTCTCTATACTATAGTTACTCAAATATAATTTCCAATTCATGGTTTAAAATGCTGTCTATTATTTATCCTATTCACTAAGAAGAGTTCTGTTTCAATGTCTATATTGTTCTTTGTCTATTCCAACTTTTAAATTTTGTATCTTTTTTTGTTGAGGTAACATTAGTTTGCAATACTTTCTAGGACATTGGTTCACACATCTTCAGATGTATGTTACCACATCACACTCACTACCAAAGTACCAATAATCATCCAAAATAGGCCACTGCATCCCATCCCTATCTTCTGCTTCACACCCACTTCCCTTCTGTTAGGTACAAATCTGCAATAAGATTTCTAGGATTTGTTTTAGTTTTAATTTGTTTTAGTTAGAATAATTTTATCTATTCCTTTGTTTTTTCATATTCACAAATGAGTGAAATCATCTAATAAGAAACTCTAATGTGGCCTTTGGAGTAACTACACTAAAGTAGTAAATAATATTAAAGTAGTCATTTCAAAGGCCATATTACTTAAGAGTTTCTCATTGTTATTTATCCCAAATACTATACATGCTATCTATTGTAATATCAGATTTCCTCAAATGCTTTGTAATTTTGGCTCGTGAACTCATCTTTAACATGAATTACATCCTTCAGGGTCCTAAGGTCCTGGTATGATTCCCTGTGGCTAAACCCACATATCAATTTCTTGGCTTTTTTAAAGTTTCTGCACAATGATTATAGTCTGAATAGTCAGTATCACCTCCACATATTATGTGGCCTAGTATGTTAATTTTTGTATGTTTCATCCTAGTTAATAACTGTAGATTACAGAGTTTCAATAATGTTACACTTAAAGATGCCACTGAAAGATTTTCATTTCTTTCTATAGAATTTGACAGTGCAGCAAAAATAATTAATTAGAATTTCTATGTGTTTTGGAATGGGGTGAACATGGGGTAAAGGTGATATGGCCTTTTTATTAGTTATTTTAACAAATATAACAACAAAACAAATGACCTAAACAAAAAATGGAAATTTAATCTGAATAGACTTCCCCAGAGATTCATGCAGACAATTCATAACCACATGCAAAAATGGTCAGTATCACTTATAAGGAAAATGTAAATTAAAACTACATTAAGGTATCACCACCTCACACCTGTGAGAATGACCTATCTCAACGAGACTAGGAACAACACATATTTGGAGAAGGCATAAAGATGAAGTAATTTTCTTTTACATTTAGTGGGAATGTAAATTTGTGTAGCCTTTGGAAAATACTATGGAGATTTCTTTAAAAAACTAAAAATGAAAATGCCATATAATCGAGGATTATCACTTCTAGGTATTTATCTGAAATTTATGAAAATACTAATTGAAAAAGATATAAGTGCCCCAATGTTTAGCACTGTTAGTCACAATGGTCAAGACATGGAATCAACCTAAATGTCCATCCATAAACAACTGGATAAAGAAGCAGTGGTATACATATTCAATAGAATACCATATGCCCATTGAAGAAAAAGGTGAAACCTTGCCTTTTGCAATAATTTAGATGGAACTTGGAGTATGCTTAGTGAAATAAGTTAGAAAGTGAAAGACAATTACTAGATGGCTTCATGCATATATAGTATATAAATAACCAAAGCAAGCAATCTGGTAAAACACAACAAAAATAACTCTTAGGCTCTGGAAAACATGAAGGAAAGAAAAGGAATAAAAAGTAGAGAGGGCCAATTTAAGTGTGTCCACATGAGGACTTTGGCAGCTGGTGAGTGCAGCTATATGCATAATGAGGTATGAAGCTGATTCCCAAAATTAGGTAGTTTTGTTAACAAAATGGTAGATCAATAAAATTTGGATAAAAATAAAATAGTTCTTTTGTCAATATTAACAAACACTCCTTGTACAACTTTTAAATCATAAAATAGGTCATTTCACTAGTGCTACTTCAATTGAGCAAGCAGGTTAAAGTTTTAAGGGATAAGTCAGATAAAATGGGGGCTATAAATATAGGCTAAATAATTATATATGTTTAATATATATGTATATATGTAGTATAATAGAGTAGGATGTTCATCAAAGTTTCTTCAGTCTAGAACAACACTGAGGTCTATTTGTAAGTGAAAGAATATGAGCTAGTAAAGAATGACCTTAAATGAAGAGTACATCTTCATTAGTACATTTTAGTACATTTTTTTCAGAAACATGAGAAGAAAGAAAATACTAAAATGAAGAAGCTCTCATTAGATGATCTTAGTCCCTACGTAGGAATATAAATTCAATGGGTGAGAATAGGGCTGAGAATGCAGGTCAATGCTGGGAAAAGAGAAGAAATATTTGACAAATACTACTTTAAGAAAAAAAATGGTCAGTTAATAAGAAGTGATCACGAATGCTCAATAGTGATCTTTTTTCTTTGTCCCCAACTTTGGTCCACTTAGATAACATCTCATACTTTTATGTATCTCACAAAACAAAGCCAAAAACAGATATTATGTAGTCACAAGACATTTGACTAACTATAACTTGTCAAATTCTGGATAGGGCTTAGGATAAATAGATAGGAAACACCCAATTCAAATGGTCTGCAATTGGGTACAAAATGTAACTTTACCATAGTAGGGAGTTAAAGGAGAGAGATGAACAAGGGATACTGAAACACAAAAATAAGAATAGCAATTGAGGGAAACGGATTCCAGGGAAGAATGATTCATATATATACATATATATGTATGTATATATATATACATATATATACATACATATATATGTATGTATATATGTATGTATGTATATATAACAGGGGTTCAGGGAGTGTGTATTGAATTATTGACTGAATGAATCAATAGACGAGTAAATAGCTAGAGCTGTGGTGAGCTTCCCATATTTAAAAGTACAAAGACACTTTCTGAGAAACAGGCAACTTCACAGTTCACACAAAACTTAAATGTGGCTATTAAGGCCACATTTGTCAGTTCTCCATTTAGGTGCATGTTCATGTAGTACTTAGTTTCTTAGTGTATATCCTGTCTTTAAATACTAGATCTAAAGTTCCTACAACTTGTGTGAAGGTTATATATTTAGCAAATGAAATCTCAGTGGACCCCTGCTGAATGAACCAAGGAACGCTAATGATCAAGAAATAAGAGTTCTAGAACTTCCCATTCTACCACAGTGGTTTGCTTTAAGACAAATATCTTGACATACTTACACCTGACAAATAATTTCTGAAAGTTTATCATCACTTATATTTTCATTAAATTGAGGTTCCGGCCCTCAAACAACTGAAAGTGGAACTGCAATTCAACCCAGCAAACCCACTACTGGGAATCCACCCAAAGGATACAAAATCACTAATAAAAAAGGACACCTGTACTTGCATGTTTATTGCAGCACTATTTACAATTGCCAAGCTATGGAAACAACCCAAATGCTCCAAACTGATGAATGGCTGAAAAAGATGTGGTATATTTACACAATGGAATATTGTGCATCAATCAAAGAAGACAAAGTTATGTCATTTGTAGCAACATGGATGGAGCTAGCAGAAAATAAGCCAGAAAGTAAAAGAGAAATATGGAATGATCTCACTTAATTGAGGGATATAGGAAAAAACAAACAAACAAATGCTTAAGAAAACTGAAAACTGCCAACATAAATAAAACATAAAGCAAGTGAGGGGGAAGAGGGAGAGAATGGGGCCAGGGGAGGGCACAAAAGACTAAGATGGTGCACAGTGGAAAGGTGATGGGAGAGCATCAGGGTAGACAGTGATGCAATATATATATATATATATATATATATATATATATGTATAGATATATAAGTCCAAACAATAAAAAGTAAATAAAAATAAATAAAAACAAAATAAGATAAAGTAAATGATAATAATAATGAACTATAAAAGTTTGCTGAGACTAAATGTATCAACATTGCATGTAGATTCACAATATTATTCAATATGTGCCTCTGTATCCTTTACAGGGTGAAAAGATCTGTTGTATCATAAATTAAAATCCAATGCACAAGTAATATAGTACAAAAAATAAATATATAAGTTGAGGTTCTGAAAACTTCAACCTTTCATAAATAGATTACATTATGATCATTTGACAATCACCCCCAAATGAAATAACTAGTAAATTCACTAATACATTCATTCAGTTTTCTAGAAATCTAGAATTAATACATTAATTCAGTTTTCTAGAAAGTCTTTTATATTTCCTGAAGCTTCCTTTAATGGCTGCTTGTTTCGTTTATTAGAATCAAAGAATGTCTTCTTAACATGTAGTAACTACCTTCACATTAGGTGTTTTTTGTACACAGAAAGAAGGAATAGTGATGTCTGGGGTGGAAATGTAGTTGTTTTCCAAAATGAACTCCATCACATTGTACTGGTCTCAACACACTGCCCTTACACTATAGGTTTTAAAATAAGCTTGAGGTTTTTTTGTTTTTTTTTTTTTTTTTAAAAGAAGCCCAAACATATAATAGAGTGACTCTTAGGAACAAAAATTTGTTATACTTGACTGGTTTAAAGTTCTTCCTTGAACTTGTGAATGTCATCTCCTAGTATCCTATATATAGTAGGAATTCAGTAGATACTAGTTTTTCATTTGAAAATGTCAGATTCTACAGATTCTAGTAATAAAACCTTGCCTTTTCTTTAAAACTTCAAAGCTTGAAAAGAAAAAATACTTAATGCAACAACACTGTGGCTGCCACCTCTGTTTCCAAGGAAACAGAGTAGATCATGAAAACCAAAATAAGGATTTTCAACCTGATTACCCTTTTTTCACCAGTTCAGTCTCAGTGCTGCAAAATGAAAGGCAATATAACCTCAGCTTTGCAATGTACATTATTAATTCCATTTATGCTGTCTCTCACTATTAAGACCAGGGTAAAAAATGTAATCACTTGAATGAATGTTGTTTTCTTGTAGAGAGTTAAATTTGTTTATAAGGATGAAGTGTACCTTTTGACTATAAAGCACTACATACATTTGCTAAATAACCTAATATGTTTTAACCTAGAAACTGTCAAACGCTTAACTTATTGAATCACAGATTTAATATTTCTTGGGAATGATATAAGCAATGGAAATTTATAAGAAAAAGACAAAAGAATTCTAGAATGAAATGTTTTATTTAAAGAAATAAGGAGAGGAGACAGGATGAAAAAATGGTAGATGTCAAGGGGAAAAATAACTGGATTTCCATTCAAGAGCGCAAACTACTAGTGTAACTTTGTTCGTTATTCCACGGATTTGTGTCTACCATGGATAAAATAATGATCCTGAAAAATAGTAGCTATAAATAACCAAAGCTTGGTGTAGCATTACTGTATTACCTAATGTTTTATAATGGTATTATTTTATATCAACACATTTTGTACCTTAAATTTATAAATTGCTACATTCAATTATATATTGAAAAATCTGTATTTCTCTGTTTAAAAATTTTATTTTGGAGTGAAGTGCATTATAGAATTTTGCTTTAATGGAAACACAGTTTAAAAGGCTTAGGTGGCAAATTAATATTCTCAGATACTAAATGAAATTCAGATACTCCAATGTAGCCATTACTTGTCCTTCTTATATCAGTTTGATGCTTAAATGTCTACCTTCCACAAAGAATTATAGTTTTTCAAAGGCATTGGGAAGTAAGAGGATCTTGGTTATTTTTAATATCTAAACACATGATAGGGTCTTTTAACTGGAGGCATTTCACAAGCGTTTATGAATAAATGCTATGTTTTTCTTTATTTCATTAATGTCCTATCCTTTAATTAAGAGTTTTAGTTAGTTGTAGGCCTTTTACTATGGAATATAAAATTTCTCATATTCTAAAGTTTTTTAATTATAAACACTAATAGCCAGGGTAGACTATTTACTGTAAAACAAATCTTAACATCTAAAATATTATTGAAAAGATGTAAGGAGTAAAATATTAACTCAGAGAATTACCTTAGCTAACATAATATAGTTTATGTTTACAAAGAATACCAACAAGTGAAACATACATGTACTTGTCTCCTTAATGCTGAATTATTTACAACTTGTTAAGAAGCAGAGGAGTTTTCAAGGAGTTTGTACTCCAAAATAAACTTTGCTCAACTAATGGCTTTATGTAAAGAAGCCTGATTCTGTTTTTCACCTCTGACTAGCTTATGACTTGGGAAATAATTTCAGTTTCCTTTTGAAAAACTGGAAGAAAAATTGTACCATGGTGGTTTCCATGGAGAACACATATATCTGTGTGTAAAGTGCTTGATAGTTAATAGGCACTCAAAACACTGATTTTATTACTATGATATTAGCATTTGGTATTTGGAAAAACTAGTAGTTCCCCAGTAAAGTGTAAATGACTTTTCCTGTTTTTACCAAACGGGAAAGAAAAAGAAAAGACTAACATTTTGCTGAACACAGGGACCATTGTCTTTATATCTGTCAAAAAGGTAAGATGATGAATGGCACAAAACTGATATTCAGAAATACAGATTTAAGAAGGTGGGAAGTCCATAAAGAAATGACGAGTCCATTTTATTTACAGATAGCAGAGAAATAGTAAAAGTTCTTTTTTTTTAGGGCCCGGAGAATCTCTTCAAGAAGAGGATATTACAGTAAATGCACTGAGTGTCTAGGAATAGTTCAGAACCCATCACACCTAGAATCCAAGGTAGCTGTCCAGAACATTTAATTTTCTGTGTAGTGGCTCTTCTAAAGGCACTAAAGCATGTCTCCTGTTCCTTCTTTGCTACACTGAAGCCTAATGCAACCCTCCCAATTCTGCTGGTGTTTCTTAAGTTCTCTCTGCTTGGGGGGTATCTGGCTGCCAGAACTCTGCTTCAAGTCATCCAAGAAACACATGGAAAGATTGCAACCTCACTGGCAGGATGTGGCAGATGCAGCTGCTGAAATGAGTCCTGAGCAGATTCCCTGGCTCTGCTCAATTTAGTGAGCACATTATAGAGTCATCTGACAGGTTCCACATGATTAATATCATTTGGTTCTTTGAGCAGAGATTGAAACAACAATTTTTGATTTTCAACCTATCCATATTTTATGGTTTGGTGACATTCCAGGAGTTCTAGTGTTGGAATTCAGGCTCAGTTTAGCCCAAGAGCTCCTAGCCCAGACCTCCTTACTTACCCAGATAGATGCCCAGCCAGATGGAAGCTTATGGACCTCCTTCATCTCATAACTGGTGTGGAGGTGGTTCCCTTCAACCAGTCAGCAAATATAATCCAAATTGTAGGAGCCAGAATGAAATTGAAGAGATGACAAAGTACCAAAATTCAGTCAACAAAAGTAGAGTGAGGAGCTGAACAAGGTTAGAAATTAAGATAACGAGGCTCCTAATCTGAATGGAAGAAAAGGAGAGAATCAGAGGCTAAGGAACAAAATGAAAATGACTGCTGAACAATAAAAATGAAAATTTACTTATAATCATGTAGGGTATAGAATATCTCATTATAAGTCAGATGCCAGTATGCCTTGAAGACCCTAGGCATGCTTCTCCAGGTCTGCCTCATACCCTTCTTTATTCATATCTACAAGCCCATCCTGAATATAGGGAACACACTTGGATTAATGGAGTTCATATAGTGTATAAAACTGGGAAGATTCTCACACAGATATCTGAATACCCATGTTCGCAGCAGCATTATTCACAATCACTAAAAGGTAGAATGAGAAATGAATGGATAAATGTGAGAGAAACTTATACAGATATATTTTATCTATGCATTATAGATGATGTAGAATGTGTATTATGTATAAACATATTGCATAATGAATACTATGGAATATTACCATATGAATTTTTATAGTTATAACACATAATATATAGCAGGCAACCTTATATATTAGTCAACTTTAAAAGCGGAAATTCGGACATGCTACAACATATATGAATCTTGAGGATATCATGTTATGTGAGAAGACAGTCATGAAAAGATAAATGCTACATGATTCGATTTATATGATTTACCTAAGTAGTGAAAGTCATAGAAATAAAGAATAGAATGGTGGTAGTCAGGTGCTAGGGGAAAAGGAGAGTAGGGAATTAAATTTTTTATTGTATTAATTTTCATGGAAATAGCATTGCCTTAAAACACTGTATGATTCAGAGGTGTACATCTCTTTAGATTATCTTATCACACTATACTCACCACCCAGGCACTCATCATCATGGATTCGGGCTGCTTCCCTTTAATCCCTATGTTCCTCCTTTCCCTTGGTAGTCACAATTTTAGTTACATTTCTAGGGCTTGTGTTAGTTTAGTTTTACTGTTGTTTTGCTTCTCTATATTCTGCACATGAGTGGAATCATCCAGTATTTGTCTTTCCCTTTCTGACTGATTTTGCTTAGCATGAGCCCTTACAGCTCCATCCATGCTCTCACAATGGCAATGTTATCTTTTTTTTCCTTTAGTTGAATAGTATCCCATTATCTATGTATCACAGACTCTCCTGGTATCCTAAGCAAAGAGAAAGCTAACAGTTTGTTGAGCACAGGACAATCATCTTTAGAGCAGTCAAAGAAGGTAGTATGATGTATGTCACAAGACTGACAATTCAGAAATATAGACGTCAAAAAAGAAGATGGAAGTCCCTTTCTTCTAGGTTATTCAGCTTACTGGCATAAAGATGTCCACAATAGTGTCCTGCGTGCCTCTGTTTCTGTGATGTCTACTGTAACTTCTCTTCCTTAATTCTGATTCTATAAGAGTTTTTTCTTTTTGAGTTAAGTTAAAGTTTTGTCTATTTTTTTAATTTTTTCCAAAAAAAAAAACAACAACAGTTTTTGGCCTCACTGATCTTGATCTGTCTTTTTGATATCTATATCATTTACTTTCATTACTATATCATTTCTCTAATTTTTATTTCCTTTCCTGCTTTTATATTTTTTAATTCTTCTTTCTTCGGTTCCTCAAGGTGCAAATTTAGATTTTATATTTGAGATCTTTCCTGTTTCTTGATGCAGAACTGCATTGCTATACATTTCTGTCTTCCCTAGATAATGAATACATTTTGTCCTTGTGAATCACAGAGTAGAGAGAACCAGGGGCTGGGATGGGTAATAATGGATGATATCCCTCCTCTCTGGGTTCTATACCAGAAACTCACACATTTTCCCACACCCACCTCACATTCAACAAAGCATGAATCTGCTTCAAGGAGGAGTAAATATTAGAATTAGAAATGGAAAAAAAATTGTTGCAGATGTTTAAAATATAAAAGGTTATTATGATCCTCTTCTAACCAAGATGAAGTACTAAGGACCAGACATATCCTGCCTAAAACAATCAGAAAACAAACAAAATATATGAAACAAAAATTTGAAAGATATTGGAGATAGCAAAAGACAGAGGCCCCTAAGGATCAGAAAACAAATGAGAGAAGCCCCAACTTACTATCTGGGAATTTTCAGGACATGGAGCTGGGAGGCAGAATCAAAGTGGAGCCAGGAAGTCCCCAAGTTGCTAGAAAGCGGATCATCTCTGGGAACAGAAATGTAAGTTCCAGAAGACACTAAAAGGTAGTGTTTGTAGAGCAGAGTATCAGGCTTAAGGGAACCACTCACAGAACTAGAACACCTGCCCATGTGTGTGGAGTAACACAAGGCAATAGAGAGCAACAACTGAAGGTTGTAAAGGAAAGGGTACCAAAAGTTCAGAAGGGGACAAGAATAGTGCCTGTTACCATCCATCAGACTGGCAGAATCTCACCATTATGGGAACTGGGTGAAATACTCTGAAGAGATTATGAAGAACCATGAAATAACTTTTGAAGATGTTCTTTTGGATATGTTCATTCTCTTGATTGTGTCATGGCTTCATGGGTGTTCATATATGTTAAAGCTTATTAAAGTATTTACTTTTTAATAATGTAGCTTGTGTCTGTTAACTGTTTCTCAATAAAGGTGTTTAAAAAAAAAACTTTACATCCAGTAAGGAAAGGGTTCTGAGTTGCAACCTCTGAGTGCACAAATGGAAATGGTTAACGAGATTATACTAATTGATATCTCTTTAGATGAAAGAAAATATCAGAAGTGGGGAATGAAAGTTTCTGCTGAAGATAATCATTTTGTAGTTCAGGCAGACAAATTATCTCCTTAATGATATAAGAATGTTTACAGGGAGGGGGAGCCAGTTTGCAGTTTTTATAGCAATGGTAGATTGTTTTATGACACTATAGCAAGAGTTTGAAATTCAACAGCAAAAGAACAGAACTTGAGGAAATAGTCTTAGACCAGCACTGTAGAGAAATGTTACAAATATACAATTTGGCATGTACTTATTAAACACTTCTTAAGTAAAATCTTATTGGGGAAATAATTATCAGATGCACATGCTATAAAATTCAAAAGATATAAAGTGTATACTGTGAAAAATTTCTTTCCCCACCTTGACAATTACTCATAAAAGTTATTTTCCTAATTATATATCATCAGTGGTGTGTTTTATCTCATTTGCCCTTTCCTCTTGATTTGATGAGTACAAAGTCCTCATTTTACTAGGGGCATAATTTACTAACACTTGGAACATAACTTGCTTTCAAGTCCTTTGCAATTCAGATGGCATGGCAAATTTCTGTTTCTTGGGTCTTAAGGAAGTTCACTAGCTTTTAATTATACATCAAATGCAGCACATGAAATAGGATAACACCTATGACACTAAATCACATAGTCAGTGCTAAGTTGTGTTCCAAATGCTAACCAAGACTATGAGAAATGCATCGAATTCCCTACTCTACGACTCTAAATCCCAACATACACCATTACTTTTCTACCCCTGTGTTCTACACTAGAACTTCTAAGCGAATTCTCAGGGATGTGGGACAGAATAATGTGTCAGTGGTGGCAGATGGAGTATTGAAGAAACTAACTGAAGGTAACAACATACAGAAGGGGATGAACTACTTATTGGGGACTGTGCCACAGACAGTACCAGAGGCACCAGAGGGCACAGCTCTCATGAATCTCATAAACCATAGCTTTGTTCTGAGTAGAAGGTCAGAGGTGGCGGTGAATGTCATCCACACACACATCTTTAGCTTAGAATGTCTTTTGACAATGTTGACAATCTGCTTAATTACATATAAATGGTAGCTTTAGTACCTTTTAATTTCAATGGAGGCAACTTGAAAAGGAAATATTTCATCTTTTTAACTTCAAAGAAATATGAATATTTATTTTATATTATGTTTTAAAGTAACTCACCATTATATATGACAAATATTTTGGATAGGAAAACAGAGTAGGGACATTTACAGTCTCTTATTTTGAATATCAAGATAGCAGCTGTCAACTAATTAATCAATATTTTCTTTTCTCTCATCAGTTTATTGATCAGGTATGTTATGGCAAAGTGTATGCTCAGAGAGAAGTCAGTCTCATGGGGTGATGCAGATATGGAAATGAGTAAGGTTCATAGAAAGATACTAAGAGGAAAATAGTAAATTCCTTTTGGAGCTGGAGTAGGAAGTAAGATTGGAAAGGGGAGGGCATTCAAGAAAGGGATCAGCAGTGTGACACATGAAAGAAGATAACCTACTGTATTTGCCTCACAAAGAGCTTGTCAGACACAGAGCAAAGACACAACTGGGAAATAACTCTCTGTGCCAGGTAACTGTATATGGGGCCTGGCTGGCATAAGGGATAGGGGATGGGATGTAACAAGAGATGAGTCACCAGGCTTCAAAACATCCAGGATTTGTACCTTACATTTTAACTCATTAAACACATTCTTTAGAAATTTAGAAATTTTTTCTCTGAGCATTATTAGTTAATCTTATTCCTATCACTAATTTGTTTTTTCTTAAAAGCACACCTATTGTTAACAATTTAAACAGGAGTTAGTAAGGTGAAAGTGCTCTGCAGCTCTTCACCCAATTCTGCAGTCCTACTGATATGTGAAGGTTTTTTTTTTTTTTTTCATTGATATAATATATGTATATCCCTACACTATGTACGGGTATCAGTTATTTCTTCAATATTTGGCCAGGCACAGTGGTGCGTGCCTTTAAGCGCAGCCTAGAGCACAGCTGAAACTAGGAATCGCTTGAGTCCATGGGTTTGAGGCCTGCCTGGGGCAACACAGCGACACCTAGTCTCAAAAAGTAGCTGGGCATAGTGGTGTGCGCCTGTAATCATAGCTACCTGGGAAGCTGAGGCTGGGGAATCACTTGAGTCCATGGTACCCCAGGAAATGTGAGCCTGTGGTTCCCCAGGCAAAAGAGACCTAGTCTAAAAAAAAAACAAAGAACTCAAAATTTGAGTTCTGTAAAATTGAAAGCACTTATCTTGTGTCTTCAGGAATATGGTATTTATCTGTGTGTGTGTGTGTGTGTGTGTGTGTGTGTGTGTACAAACATATCATACAAGTCATTTATCAGTTATGGGATCTGGTATTTTTTTTTTAAAAATCTTATTGCATGAAAATTTTCAAATGTTTATAATTAGAGAAAATAATAGATAGTTTATATTCTAGTGATCTAGCTACAACAATTACAATATTTTCCTTTCCTGGTTCTACACTCTCAACCATCCTTTTATGGTGAAGTTTTAAACAAATACTGACTATGTTATTTCATGAAAGAAAACTCCAATTTATATCTTTCACAAATAAATATTTTCAATACATTCATTTACAATGCCATTATCATACAAAACAAAATGAACATGTTCTTATTGTCATACAATATTCATTATGCAAGCAGTTTTTTCTTCATTGTCTCAAATATGTCTTTTACTTTGAGTTGTTTGGATTAGAATTCAAAGAAGAGCTATTTATTGCATTCATTTAAAAATTGTACATTTATTAAATTGATATCTCTACCCGTTTTATTTCTATATTTGCTTTTCATTTCCATATTCTTATTGTCTAGTCATATACCAATACAATCTGTTTCAACTATATAGATTTATAGTATCTTTTATGTTTTAATATTTATAGTAGTTATATTTATTATGTTTTATAACAATGTCTTATAATTACTTGTTTTATTTATAATACTTTGTAATTATAATCTATACATTTTATAAAGTGTTTTATATTTATAATGTCTTTTAATATTTTGTGGTACTCCTTCATTTCAATTCTTCCTTTAGGACTTTTCTGACTATACTTTTTATTGTAATTTCAGTAAACTTGGTAATCAACTCACCTAGACTCAGAAAAATATGATATAATTTACTAAATGTATAAATTAGTGAGAAGTCACCTAATACATCTTACTGTCAAAAAATTAATGTATCTTTTTATCTTTCCAAGTATATTTGTGTCATTAGTAGCATTTTTTAGTTCTTATATAGATTTTACCCATTATTAGGTTTATACTCCAGTATATTTTTGTTCATCCAATAAGCTCTTTCATAATTTGCTCATCTGTTCTTTCATAATTTCTTCTGTTTACTATTTGTTTACATGAAGCTATTGACTTATACCACTTTTATGTGCACTTTTTATCTAAATTCTCTTATGATTTCTTTAATGTTTTCTAGATAATGATGGGCTCTGAAAAGACACATAGCTTTTCATCTTTCTTCCAGTGCTTTCTCTTTTCTGATTGTATTGTTTTCATAGTTAATAGTAATGGACACGATGGTGTTGTCTTCTTACTTTTAGTAATATTTTTCCATTAAATAAGAAGCTGGCTGATGGTCTGAAGCATTCCTCAATTCTTACTTATTTTTAAAAGCACCATATTTAAATTTACCTCTTGATACATGAATCCTATAAAAACACTCCTCTGACAGTATTACTAGTGAGTCAGGGATTGCCAAAACAGAATATCTAACAATGTAACATGAATCAAAGCCCTATACGGTTTCTGGGAGAGACTGGGAGTAGCAGGTTGCAGGAACCCATTGCTCATTCATCTATTTCCTACTCCGTGGGAGGCTCTTGGATATGAAAATGAATTTTTCAAACAAATAGCTCACACTCTACTAGAAAGTAATCTCACATGGAGGTAGATCTTAATACAGTGTTGTAAGCTCAAAAATAGAGATAACCTATTTAATTTTGGTCCCTCTAACTCCAGATTGACTGGAAGGGGGTAAAATGGCATGTAATGGGATTATGGCCAGCAAAAGCTTCCTAGAAATGCTGACACTTGAAATCAAATTTAAAGGAATAGGAACAATGCAGTGAGTCAAAATGGTACTCCAGACACAGGGCAATAGACAGCATGTTATGTGAGTGTGAACTATAAGCCTCTGACCTAGACCTAGACCCCCTCAACAGCTGCGTGGAGGGTGCATTTGAAAAGAAAAAAGCAGGTAACAAAAGAAACCAGTTAAGTTACTGCAGTGATGTAACTGAGCTGTGAAAATTGAAATTTGGTTGCCATGGAGAGAGTATTGAATCAGTCAACATTTATAGTTAATATCAAACTTTACTGGCTGAATTTATAGGAGGAAGAAGGAGGAAGAGGTATTAAGGATGATTCAGGTTTCTAGTTGGTGGTACAAGTAATTGAGTAAGAAAATATATGAGGAAGAACAGCTCTAGAGAGAAAAGTATGTTCAATTTTCTGACCTGATGAATAGGAGTAATTGTGTGTGGGTCACATCAGGTGAATATGCCCAAGAGGCAGCTGAATGGGAGTCTGAATCCCAGAGAAGAGAACAGTGTTACACCTTTGAGGCTCATCAGCATAACAGGACAATGACATCTGGGTGCAGAAAGTCATGGATACTTAATTTACCTGTCATTTTCTGGCTCTGTAGGCACAACTTTGCCATCCCATAAAACCATATTTCCTTGGCCCAAGTGACATGGCTGTTTATTTTCTCATCTTTCTTTAAAACATATTGTTGGGAAACCATCCCATCCTCATCACCAACTGTAGAAACAAGCATCAGACATCAGGCTCATCACAATCAATCTGCATAGGTTCTTTTTTTTCTTTCTTTTTTTTTTGAGACTAAGTCTTGCTATTTTTGCCCATGGAACCACAGGCTCATGTTGCCCGGGGTACCACATACTCAAGCAATCCCCAGCCCCAGCTTCCCAGGTAGCTGAGATTACAGGTGTGCACCACCACACCCAGCTATTTGCATAGGTTCTTTATTGGTTTAAGCAGTTACTCAAACACATCAGGCAGAGCAAGGCAGGAAAGGGCCAGGACTAGGGCTGGGGGGTTTGGGTATGCTGGCAGTCAAACAAGGCCCCCGGACCCCCAGGAATCTTTATACTCTTTCTCTGAGTTTTCTCTCTGATGTTCTATCATGCTTGTATGTGTTCTCGTGTTCATGCTTTCTGTGTCCCTTTATCCCCTCTCCCAGGTGTGCACACTCACATGTGCACACCCACTGAGTTGTGGGTGTGGTATATCCCAGGTGCTGGATATACAGGTTAATGAAGGAAAAAACCTGACTAGCTCACTTATCCTACACATATGGTAAAATTAAATATTCTATCACTTCTCCCTGTATTGAGAATTAATCTATGGCACTTACTATCTCTTCACATATAACACCATTAGCAAGACTTTGTCATCATTTTAGAAGAATGGAAGTTTCACACAAAGATATTTATAGCATGACAGCTCTCTCATAATTTTAAAACACTGGGCTTAGGTATAGTTGTCTTCTTGAATCCTGTCACTATGTGCATACCAAGAGTACCCATTTGTAATTCCATTGAAGAATTTATTTTATTTTTATAATGACCTCCTGTCTTCATGTTGGGATTTCTTGAAGCATAGATATTTTGTAACCACCCCAATCTCGGTAGATTCATTGCTTCTAGCAGTTAAAGAAGAATGTTGGTGCCCTTGGCAGATTTTACAGGCTTCGATGCTCTCTCAGGGAACCAGGTACACAGGCACACCAGGCATGGAGGCTGGACCAGTTTTATAGCAAACAGGCAGGCCAGGCATCAGGGGCAGGAAGGCTGGGAAGCAGGCAAGGCCCCCAGTGCCCCAAAAATCTTCAAGCTGTCTCTCTCTGGGCTCTCTTCTTGGCATTATCTCCATGCTCCCTGCCCCTCACCCCCAGAGTGATGCTGTCCCTTTAATACCTCCTCCTAGGACCAGGTGAGCCCACTCACATAGGCACATACCCATTGGGCTCAGGCATATACAATCATCACGAAGGCACAACACCCATTACCCTTCTGACCACAGGTGCTAGTTTTAGAGGCAAATGGCAGAAAGGCAAAACCCTAAAAACTCAATTATGCTATAATAGTTATGTGCAAGATTTTGAAAAACACTATCTTTGAGGCATTAAGCTCTAGAAGCATAATGTTTCAGTTGCTGAAATGCCTTTACCAAATGAGTAACTGGGGATTCTCAGCCACTGCATGAGTACCACAGACTCAGGCTGAGTTAATACATTATTAAATTTAAAAGCATCAGGGAAGTTTCCATTCAGGTCCTAGTAGTCACCATTTCCCTTTTAATTCTGTAGAATTATGGTTTTGTTTGACAGTTCCTAATCCATCTGAGCACGATGCACATCCAGAACTATTGATTAGTTTTATGATTTCAAGGTCTGTTCATCATTGGTTGTAGAGTAGCAGATCCTGCCCTACAGTCTTTCAAGATTTCCCAATACTATGTAAATAAGTGACAGAACTATAGTTTGGGGCAACATTCTTCAAAAATACTTACATCTGTTTCTGGTGATTATAGCTGAAACACAGTGCAACTGTCAAAAGCAGTAGTAGCCCTAGGAGAGTTGTGAGAAGTCCATGTTCCTGACCCAGGCACGCATCTCCACCCATCCTCTTAACTCCAATGTAAATTATTCTTTAGCAAGAATGAAAGCTGAATTTTATCAAATGCCTTCTTTGTGTTAGGAAGATAATAGTCTGATTTGTTTTGTTAATTTTATTAATATGATGAATCATATTAATTAATGTCCTGCTGTGAAAAAACCATCATCAATATGTAATACACTTCAGAGATGTATATTATTTTAAAAATGCTGTTAGTTTTCTGTGCCCTGGACTGCATTAAATAGCCTTGAGATAATTTCATATTCTATGATTTGATAGAAAAAAATTAGCATCATCCCCTCCCATCTCCACTCCCACTCTTCTCATCCATAGATTTTGCATTTCGTAACTACCATAAGATAGGTGATGCTAAATCTTTCAAAAAATAAATACAATATTAATACCAAACTTGACAAAGCTCACATAAAAAGAAAATTATAGACCAATCTCAATATACTAAAAACTACTGAATTGCACACTTTAAGCAAGTGAATTTTGTGATATGTGAGTTATATCTCAATAAAGTTTTCTTTCAAAAAATGATTATTATTACATGATTCCTAAATATCTTAGAGAACTGAGAGGATAGTGGTGACAGGTTTCAATACTGAGAAAGGAAAGCTAGAGAAAGAAGTAGAGAAAGGAATGATTTTGAAAGGAAAGCTTCTGAATTATCTTAGGCAGACTGTAAATAGTAACTGAAGTTCTAGAAACACTAAGTCCTATAAGATGGAGATAATCACATAAGGATATAGAATCAAGTGCGTATATTCACTCTCCAATATGCTACCCTAAAATTATATATGGAAAAAAATCAAGCTTCCAAGTATTTAAAATACAAGCTGAAATTTCACTTGCTTTCTGTTTTATTTTTGGAAACACACACAATTAGTTTATCACAAACAATACTTTTGAAAGATAATTATTGGTCATTGCTAGATACTAAGAAAATAACAAAGCTTAACAGTTTTTAAAACCTTTATGTAGAAATACATACTACAGAGTCACCTTTTGACAACAATGAGAGAAGAAAAAAAATCTCCTATCTGACTGTTTTCCCTCTGATGGTTTATGACCTATTTGAAGGAGAAAAGATGGGACCGAATACGGTGTATGTTAATTAGATGAATGAGTTTAAAATTAAATCAGGTTAAAACCCCAACCTCACAATGAGTTCAGCAAACAATGGAGGATAACTTATTTCAGCGAGCTGAAGGTTTTATTTATTTATTTTTTTGGTTAAGACTTTAAATTGACTTCTCACAAGGAGACTGTGAGCAGATTCTCTTGTAAATTGGCATCCTGGGGAGAGCTAGGTACTTTGAAATTTTCTAATCAAGAGAAGTTAAAGGTTATATAAGCCCAGCCGCCAAATTGACTGCCTGACCTTAAAAGCCAAACTGAATCTACTTTCCTTCCTTCTCCTTAGCTCAGACCTGGTCTAGAAATAAATTCTAAAATACAAACATGAAATTGTGTGATAGATCAGGTCTGAGAACTAGGAGGGAAGTTGCTGGGGTTTAAAAGAATTTTACTGCTATGCAAAGTCTTTATATCGAAGCACTCGCAGGTATAGCAGCCCCACATTTGACTTCAATTTCAACTAATCCAGAGAGGACAAAAGCATTTAGTAAGGAATACTGTGTCCACAGAACTTTCCCCCCCTTAATCATATTCACTACAATTTTTTGAAAGCAGAATAATCTCGGTTGGGAGTTACAGATCCTATTACCTATACTAAAATGTAATAAATACCATGGATACCGCCTGATTTTATACTTGACATTATTCTTAGGGAAGAAGGCAGTTTGGAAGCATGGAATTCTATCTAGTAAAAGCTACTTTAATAATTATGGTTTGGAAAATATTCCCAATTCAATTTTCATTTACCAGACTATCAATACACTTAAAAATGCATAAATTTTACGGATCCATTAAGCTATTTTTCCCCAAATTGATCCTGGTTATTTCTGGAATCCCCAAACAAGTGCCTTCTGCACGTTCACAAACCAACCTTTGAGCTTTCACTACAATATGGGCATAGCTCATTCATTCAGTTGATATGTACTGGACACTACCGTGGGAGAGGAATAGAAGGCTCTCTGTCATCTTTATCCTGGTCCCCAGTTCTTATTCATCAACACTCATCGCTGGCAAGAATCTGGAAGAAATCTCTGTAAAACAACCACAAATGTGTCAAGAATGCTCTCAAACCTTATGTGCCGGGACAATTCTGTATTCCATGAAAAGATGCAGAAAATGGCCCTGTCCTCAATTCTGTGCCACTCTGTAACATACGTGGCCCTCAAACAAGGCCATTTCTTCATGAAAATTTTTTTTCTGTAGCTCCAGAAAATCAAAGCCAGCCTCAGGGGTTCAGTGTCATGTTTTCATCTCCACAATCCTCATCCTGCTCTCCTGACCCAACCCCAATTACCAAATGAAAATATTCAGGCAAGTCAATGAGAGCAAATACTTAGTGGGTGTCAGTGGCTGCAGTTATGTTAGGGGTGTCTGGATGCCAGCTGAATCGATCTGTTGTTCTATGTGGCATACCTTAAAAGTTCGCCAGCAATCTAGTACAGAGAATGCAACCTTTTGAAGATATTACCCAGAACTACAGCAAAAAAACCACACAGTTCGGTGAACTTTGTCAATCCTCTGTCTTGCCCCAAATGCAGTCTATGTCCAGATGTTAGTATAGTATTGCCTTATATATTTGGGCATAAATATAAATAGCAGGGACCTTGAGGTTGTATAGAAGAGGATGTGGTATTGGGTTGAAAGTGACTGAATTGGAAGAAATGAGGTATGGTTACTTCTAGAAGATTCAAAGTGGGAAATGTGGTCATGAAAAACATCAAATTCTAGAATACTGAGGACCCATGTTGTTAAGAAGGGCTCCTGGCGCCTTATAAAGGCTACAAAAGCAAAGTAAAGCAAAACAAACAACTGAACACCAGACAAACCTGTTTCTTAGTCTCTAGAAAGACTAAGGGCAAATTAAAATAAACGCAACCAACACAAAACCTGGCCTCTTACGTGAGTAAGGATAAACTGTTGCCCTGAATATTTTAAGAATGGTCTAATTCGAAAGGTTTTAAACTTCTGTGGGGAAAAAAGGATCCAACACAGTGATATGATATCTATAACACCATACACTATTTATCATTGGAATATGGCTCTATCTCTAAATTCTAGTTTAGAATTTTCTGATATTTTGTTTAATGATATTTTGTTTTGTTTCTGATATTTTCTTCATTGAAACTATCTCAAAAGGAAATAATTACAGTCACTAAAACATTTTGAAGACCAAAGAATATATATAAACTCTCAGTCTAAGCCTTGAAAAATTAGCAGTTAGTATTTTGACTTGTAAAATGTTTATTTAAAATATATACTTGTCACATTTCTAAAACACTGAGGTAAACAGACAATATTTAAAAAGTATCTTCTACTCCTACTTCTACTTCCTAATCTCTTCTCCCCAGAGGTAGTCACTATTAAATTTGCATTGTATCCTTTTTTTCCCTCCCATACGTATATACTTTGCCTAGAATACTGTCTTATAACTTGACTTTCATCACTAATTTAAGCTGGAATAGTCATATGTTGGTAAACAAAATACTGGCTATTTCCTTTTTAAAAAGTCATATTCCATCATGTTGATATAACTATTTATTTATCTAATTTCCACTTGCTAGATATTGTATTATTTGTGATTTTTTAATTATTTCAGATAGTGCCACAATTAATATCATCATAGTTCATATCTATGCACTTAAGCAAACATTCTGGGAGATAAAACCCTGGAAATTGAATTAGTTGACCAGACAGTACATTCATTCAGAATTTGATAAATATTGCCAATATTATTTCAAAATATTTGCCCCAATTTCCCTACTAGCAATGATGACCAAGAGTAGCTGTTTCCTGACATGTTCCCCATACTCCATTATCCAGGCCTTGACTAGTGAAATCAGAGAATGTGTCTCACTCCAAAAAGATAAGGTGATTGCTTCATACTCTTATTTTCCTTTAACTTTGCTTTACCTTCCAAACAGAGGTTCATAGAAAAAAAGAATATGCTGGTTTGGTTTCCAAGATGTTTCTACCAGATAAAGACACTCTCCATATTATGAACAATTATCTTATAAACACCTACAACATACAGATAAATTGTTCATCTAGATGTAAAAATGTCATCACCCTGGAGATAGGAAGGTGCTTTCCTTCAGAGCCTCGAGGTAGAAAAACAGTCTCCTTATGACTACTCCTTCACCTGTTCATTGCTCAGGTATGTGTGTCTACACTTAGTTCAAGCAATCACTCAAAATTAAGTGCTCACTTCTAAAGTACTTCTAAGTACCTCTTCTAAGTACTTGTGAATCACTTTGACAATAGGAATGAAATATAGGTTTTATTTTCAAGAGGATCACAGCATAGCCTAAAGGAAAAGACAGAAAACCACCATTACAAGACTGCAAACTCTGCTTGGTGCCTGAAGCAAGAGAATAGACCTGGTGCACACCTTAGAGTGAGAGCTGATGGGAAGACCAGAACTATAGCTCCCACAGTGCCCAGACAACTATGGCATTGAACCCAGTCAGCAGGAAATGAGGACAAAGTTGGCCCTGAGCAGGTGCCTGAAGGGTAACCTTCCACTAGCAGTTCCGTTAGCCACAGATTACACTTGAAAATACAGTGTTTTGTTTTACTCTTAGTTTTTTAATGAAAATTCTTGGTGAAAGACATTTCAACATTCTCTTTGCTGAACAGAAGGGAAATGGAAAAGATGAGTTATGTATCCCATTTCTTAAAATTGATAGATAGTGTCTCTCTCTATGGACTGGGAAATGTTTCATCCAGTTGGACCAAAATAGCTCTATGAAAATGGAATGAGTATCAAAAACCAAGAGAGTGATGAAGTCATCTTAAAAATTAATATTTCCATTTTTTGGTATTAATTCTAGACATGAATTTTATCCTAAGTCAGAGCTGTGAACAAATATATTTATCAATAATTTACAAAACTCAAACTTGGGAAGATGTCTGCCTAAATATCTACCCTTACGAGATTAATTAAATGCATGATGGTAAGTCTATGAGATGGAATATACATTGATTAAAACAGTATTTTCACATATTGTATGATAATGGTACGTTTTTATAATTAATAGTGTAAAAGAAGAGGTTAGAAAATGTATATAAAGTATAAACCCACCTTAATGGTAATAAAAAATTTTGTGCTTGTGTATATTTTTCTGCTTGCGTACATACACATACGTATACACGTTTGTATACATGTGTGTGCGAGCAGGGGCACACACACAAACTTTTCCATATGCTTAGTAATACTTTCCAGTTTTGTTAACAAATGTGTTTTACTTCTACTTTTTAACTTGTTTATTCACCAAATTTATACCTTAGTTTATTTGTTAATAAAAAACTGCTAGACTATTGAGTGAATTGAAACTCCCCTTTTCATTGTCATTTCACACTAATATCCAACTCTCCCAAAAGTTATCAATAGGCAGAGTTTGGTGTTTATCCTTCCAAATTTGGAGCATACCCTTCAAAATTGTCATATAAGCAAAAATATGAACATACATGAATTTTTTGAATGAGAATACATTTTAAAGCAGCATGGAAATTAATCTACATGTATACTATTTTTAATGAAGTACTTTCCTATAGAAAATGTATAATTCAACCATGTTAGTGTCTTTAACAGCTCTATTCCTGAATTTATCTGCAAGTAAGTCATGCTTTCCAGTTCTATGCGTTTCCTCCCACTTCTGTTTTTTCAATCCCCTGCCTCTGTTTTATCTGTCCTCCATAGCAAACTTTATATAAATACTTCTTTGATTCCCAAAGCCTGGGTAGAGGCCAGGGTTTCAACACAATTGTTTTTGTGATCTGACAGCTTCTAATCAGTGCTGTCTGGACACAGTTCTGTGTCAAATGTCACCAAGCAGGTTGCTACCTGCCTGGGAAAAATGCCTAGTCAGGTGGTTGGATCAAAAGCTAAGTGTTTGAACCATTTTCTTACCTATGTTGTAGGCAACTTGGAATAGTGATTATCCTGGTGTGATGTTTAAGTCTGAAGGGTTGAAAAGCATATCAATATAATGATTTTAATCTGTCACTTGGAAAACCATATGTGGCTCCTTTTGGAAAACTGAGATGTGATGGCCAAGGGACTACTCAGAACATGACCCTCACTTTATTATCCTGAGTTTTCACAATTTCTTTTATTGTTAGATTATGCTCCTCTCACCAGTAACTCTCCAAGCAATCTTTTTTATTCAAAGTCTCAATTCTTTAACTCACTACATAGCAGGAGTTTTGCTCTGAAATGAGAGAAGAGGCAGAGACTCACCATTCTTATTCCTAGTGGCAGGGAGGGACGCGTACAATCACGTTTCACATGGTCCGCTGGCCATCACATCTCAGTTTTCTAAAAGAGGCCATAGTGGTTTTCCAAGTGGCAGAGATGACATGGACAATGGTTAGGAGTACCTTCATGATGGCCCTGGCTAACCTTGATCAGGGGATCTAGCAACTGGTGGTGCAAGAGGCACTGTTGATAGTCTTGATGGAATTGTCATAATTCTCAAAGTTCACACCCATCACAACAATGGGGGCATCAGCAAAAGCCTCAGAAATCATGACCTTTTTGGCTATACCAGTCAAGTGAGTCCTAGCCTTCTCCAAGGCAGTAAAGACACTAGTGGACTCTACAACATGCTCAGTATCATCATTACCCCATTGATGTTGGCAGGATCTCACTCCTGAAAGATGGATATGGGGTTTCTATTGATGACAGCTTTGACTTTGCCATCAAACATGCTAAGGGTGTAGAATATGTTTTTGAGGTGAGTAAAGGTGTCAATGATGGCAACAATATCTATTTTTCTAGAGTTAAACACATCTTTGGGATCAGATGCCCGATGTGGCCAAATCCAAAGCAGTTGCTGGTTTGGGCCCAGGGGCCATAGTACCCTATTGTAGATCAATATTTACTGTCATAATAGGAGATGATATATTATTGTTAGCTAAAAAAAAAGGCTACAAAAAAAGAAAAATGACATTAAGCAGTTTGTTTTCCTACTAATACCCACAGTTTAATAATTAAGATTATGAATTCTGGAACCACCTGAATAGGTTTGAGTCCCAGAAATCTGTGTGATCTCGAGGATGATAGCATCTACTTTCTTAAGGATGAAGAGAATAAAGATATACAAGGTATTCAGAGTGGTGCCTGGTGTATAAGCTCTCTTTGAGTGTTGACCACTTTTATTATCCACTCCAACTGGAAAAGCAACCTGAGTAAATTAACAAGAGAATTTTTATTTGGTGTTCAGTAGTTATGATCACTGCCAGAGCTTAGTAAGAATGCCCTTTGCCCATCATCCAGGTCACTATCAGATCATGAGGCTGGCAACCAGGAAAAGGATGGTGGCTTGTTAAAGTATACTACAAAAAAAAAAAAAAAAAAAGTTCTATTCTCTAGGAATTATTGCTAACCACCTAAAAGGCCTTTCTTTGCCCAAATCTGAACTACATTGAGGGAAATTAATTATTTTTCTCAATCTAATGCCTATTGCCAGCTATTATGTCAGCTGTAACATCACAAAGAGTTTTCAGGCACCAACTGAGCCTTTGATCTGCTGTATTAGCACTAGTGCCAGAACAAATACATCCAGCAGCTAAGCAGAAAAATCAATCAATTATCAGGCAACACTCCTCTAACAAAATTGTTACAGATTTTAAGCTGTAGTAAAATACTAAGAATTAAATTTCAGATATGAAAAAGAATGTAAAAAATATGGCAAGCATATACAAATGGAGAAGTCATTTCTGAAAAGAGAGCTACTCAAAGAGGAATTATAAACTCAAATCAGCTTTCTATTTTTTTTGGTTAAAAACAAAGTTTTTAAGAACAGTATTTTAAAGAAAACTTAGTTTTTTCATAAAGAGTAAATGAGGACTTTAATCTTTTGTCCTATATAGAAGTCCACTGGGAAGTATTCCATTTTCCATTGTTGTCACTAAGATGTTTGTGATCTACACATTCCTTTTGTTTGCTTTGCAGCTTTTAGCAATCTATCATATGCTCTGGAGAGTCTCATAAACACATTTAGGCTAAACCATATGGTCATAGACCTGTAATTTTATTGCAGGCAGGTTCTAGTTGATATTTTGGAACAGAAATGAACTTGGTCATTCTTACTTCTTTAAAAGCTGATATTAATCTTGGAACCAAACTTCACCTTAATAATAAATATACTCAGTGCACATCTACTTAAAGTAAATACCTGTATAATAGATGTTTAGAAGTGGCCAGATTCTCTCATCAATTTTGCTCACATTCTACATTAAGTGGCTTTGAGTCATTCATTATGTACGTCCACTCCCTCAATTTCTGACTATATCAACTCCAATACACTTTTCTTCATCCACAATGACCCAACTTTTCATTATATTCTTGACTTTGTCATCATCAAATTTTAAAAATTTTTAAAAATTGAAAAAAATCAAACTTAAAAAATTTAAAATCTCAGTGGTGAGATCTTTTTAAATCACCTCTAAGATCTTCACTTTTAAGCTCACCGGTTCTGGTGCCATGACTCAGGATTCTTCCATTTTACCAAAACCTATGACCAAGTGACTGTAACACTTTTTATCCATCTATCACATGCCTCATGAATTCATTTTCCTCCTCCCCTAGTGCAGAGGCCATGATTTATGTAATCATATAAGCTGAAAGTACCAGAGATCCAGAACGCTCCCTTTCTTGAACTCACCTGGCAAATTTCTATCTCTGTTTAATTCTCACTGTATTGACTCTATGCCTCTACACAAATATCTGGTGAAAAAAACCCACCAGAAGAACCAGTAACATTTTAGACTCATGGTCATAAATCACAAGTATACTGAGTATTACTCAGGAATAGTCATCTAATATGGCTCTGTCCTCCCAACTCTTCTTCCTGCTTTCCCCCAGACATCTTCTTAGTGTCAATATATTGCAATGTGCTCTTTTCTTAAAAAACAAGGACCTCCCTGGGCTTCACATCCTCCTCCAGCTACTGCCTCACTTTTCTTCTTCCCTTTCTCTCAGATATGACAATATATGTCTACTTCTACAATTTGGATTCAGTTTATACTTCTTTTTGTCTACATGCTCTAGGCAGGCCTTCCAATACTATGTTGAATAGTGGTGAGAGCTGACATCTTTTTCTTATTCCTGATCATAGATGAAAAAGTTTCAGTTTTTCACCACTGAGCTTGATGCTACCTGGGGGTTTATATTATATCCTTATTTTGTTGAGGCATGTCCTTCTTGGTGAGGATAAATCCCACTTGGTTAGGATGTATGATACTTCATTGCATTTTGGTTTGCTAAGATTTTAATGAGGGTTTTTTCATCATCGGGAATATTGGTCAATACTTCCCCTTTTTATATTATCTGAGTTTTTTACATTCTAATCTTGCTTTTTTAAAAATTTTCTAGCTATATTTCTCATCAGTTATTTTTGCCCCCAAATGCCTTATCTATTTGATTAGCTTTTTTAAAAAGCAATACTCTAGGGTTTCAGGTCCCAAACTCTGCAGTTCATGCACTGTCAATGAGCTTCATGAAGTCCTGGAAGTGGGGTGGAGGTGGGAGGGTTATGGATGAATGTAGTGTATTATCTTTGCTCTTTTTATCCGTAGTAGCCAAATTTGTTGGAAGACTCTCCACTCTGCAACACAGTCTTCAAAGATCTTTGCCTCCAAGGATTTAGCTCCAGGCATTGATCTTCATCAGCATGAGGCATGAATGTCCCCTCTGTCCTTTCTGGTGCTGGTCTCAAATATCCAAGTGGTGTTCCAGTTTTGCCCCCAAGCCACAGGACTCTGGATAGACAGTCCTTCTGATTTGATCCTCCTAGGACTGAAGTGAGTGCCCTCTCTTGATACCATCTTAGTTCAAGTCCTCCAAACTAATCTTTTAAAGATGAAATGGACCAAAGTCATGTATTTGCTTAGATTTCTCCAGGGACTTTTCTCACATTCAGAATAGAAATTTTATTTTTTAACACATGAAATTTTATAAGATCTAGCCTCAAACAGCTTGTGATATCATCTCATACCACCCTCTCTGCCCCAAACAGCTTAGTAACACTGGTGTTATTTCTGTTCCTAAAACATGCCCAGCTCATTTTTAGGTCTTGGTGCTAGATGTTCCCTCTCTCAAGAATGTTCTCTCTGATGATCTTTACATGGCTCACAGCTTCTCAAGTTAATGTTTGTAATTTTTATCATCAATATCTCAACTTAAACGTAATTTTTAGGAAATTCAGCTATAAGAAATACGGAGCTGTTAAATTTCTCTTAGCTGGGTCCTTTAGCACTGAATATAAACACAGGTAAGCTTTTTGTGTTCTAAGAGTTTGACATTTTTACTTCTGGAATTCATAAAATTCTTTTAGAATTTAAATAGGCTTCAATTGAGTGTCACTTAAAGACAGAAAATGACCTCCTAAATCGTCCTCAGGGCCTAGAGAACCAATGTGTAACAGCGTCATGCCCTGATCTTAACTATGGTGACTGTGGGCTAAGGACCTACCTTTGTGATCTGGACTTTCCACCTGTGTAGTGGAGGTAATCATCTCTTGTTCAAGACAGAAATGTGCGTATGCTAATAACAATGGGATTAAATATTTATCTCAAATTGTGCCGACTTCTTTTTTCCACTCAGCTACATGTGATCTCTTCTAGAAAAAAAGACACAACCAGGTAACAGGTACTTAGCATTGTCTTTTGAATTTTCTTTATGACGGATATATAGTATATTGTGCTTATGCAAGTCCTTGTGAAAACAGACTTTGAAATATGTCTGTTTTTACCCATAATGGTGGATTGACTCAGAAATATGAGAGCAAGTAGAATAGTAGTGCAGTGGGGGAGCTCTGAGAAGAGGGTGTAGTTGTACACTGGGCTGAGCAGGAAATTAGGTATCTCTCTCCCAGCAAGTTCTAGTACAGTAAATGCTAGTAGGAAACCTCTTCCCCCGACCCCCCCAGTCGTGGTATCAGCCACAAATTTCCAATTATCCCCTGGAGTGCTTCAAAATTAATGAATGGCGTAGCCATTATCTTTGGTGCTTTATATTTTACAACAAATGTACCTTCAGTATGAAATTTGTTTGAGACGATTCTTACAGCCCTTTTACCCACAATATTTTTATGTTATGTTAATGGCCTTTTAGCTTAATGCCTTTGTGCTTTGCAAGCTAATTCTGGAACACATTAAGTGTGTTAAGTGAGGGATAAATGTACGGGGAAGAAAACCTATTGAATGGAATTAGAGAGGGATTCTTTGACAAGTAGCTTAGAAACAAAGTATACAACATCAATGTTCGAAAATAGAATGACTGCTGTGAAGGCAGCTTTCGGTTTCTGCTTGTTTATGAGAGTGCAAGTGAAATTATGGGATCCTACATTTTTCCTGAAGGAGTAAATTCAGGAAGTAAAGCAAAGAGCTTCTTCAGCAATGTCTAGAAAAGAGTTTTCTTCCTATGATATTCTTGAAGGACACCAGGACAGAACCGTAGAGCCAATAGCTTATAAAATGACTTTCAGTGACTCCCATTTCTTGAAGTTTATAACCTTTGGTAATCTCATTTGGGTATGGAATAAGCCTAGTGTATTGTTCTTTTATAAATAAAATATGGGGTAAATGATAAAGTATCAGTTTTAGATTCAGCTATAAAGCTGTGACTCTGTCCTGCTCTTTCTCTCTCTGGCTTTCCTTAACTTACTGGCACAAGTTATGTATTCACACAACTAACTACACAAATTTGAGCAAATTATACAATTTTGTGCACTTCAGTGATGATGGGACTAAAACTAAGAACTGCAAGAAATCTGATACTGTGACTTGTGCAACCCAAAAGAATCTCTTATTATTTAGAAATTCCATTACTAGGAATTTCTTCTTTAGTGCTCCTATAGACTACTCAAGTTGCTTCTCAAGAGGAGAAATCTTTATTGTTGTATATATTTTTCATTCATTAAATAAATTCCTTATACCACTATAGTCCCCATAGTTCTTTTTTTTCCTTTTTTTTTTTTTTTTGAGACTAGCTCTCGCTATTTGCCCATGTAACCACAGACTTACGTTGCCCGTCGTACCACAGACTCAAGCAATTCCAAGCCTCAGCTTCCCAGGTAGCTGGGATTACAGGCATGCGCCACCGTGCCCAGCTTTAGTCCCCTTAGTTCTATTGCCACGGTATCACCTGTGAACCATCGCCATATTTCCATTTGTTCATCCCTCCACTCTTCAGCCTCCTCCCTCTTTTCTCCTTTGCTGTATGATTCAGTTCTGTAGTCAAGGGCTGAGATTTTCAATGGTGAGAGAGAATACCCTTAAGGATGATTCAGAAAGGTAGGAGCTGCTGTTTCTATGAAAGTTGACCAGTGGTTGGTAATAACAATACAAATAAGCATGTATGACTTCACGGTTGCAAGAAACTAGTAGGCATCCTCCTTTCTCATATGTAATCTACATAAAAAGCCATATATTCCCTCTTATGTTGAGTGCAAGGAGGCTATATGCAACACAGGCTCACTCAGAGTCATGGTATTCAATTTTATGGTTCTCATACTTGTTTGTATTCTTCATGTTCTAATTTTTCTACTTCTATTTTGCTACATACTTTTTATTTAGAGCCAGCTGAAATTTTCTATGGAAAAAGAGGTATGAATCAATTTAAGAAATACAGACATAAATGTCTGGAAGCTAGCTCTCTATGTTGATATAAACAAACTGCTATTTTTAAAAATTTTAAAGTTAATTTAGTTTTGTGGACAACAGTGATTTAAATAAATATACTTTGGAAAAATTAGTATAGATTGGAAAAATTAAAGACATCAGAAATTGAAAGCATATTTGTACCGTTTTTATTTGTAAAAATAACCATCTGAATGCATTTCCATATTATATTACAGTTAAGTACTTCATTATATTATTAGCATTCAGTAGTTGAAAAAGTATTAAACTGTGCTTGAGAAGATTCAGATTGGTTCAAAGTCATTCATTGAACTAAAAGTCATTTCCCTCATTTTTACAGTCATGACATTTACCAGAGTCATTGAACTCCAATTTACATAAGAAAACATTGCAGACAAAATCCTACTGAAATCATCAAACAATATTTTATGCTGTTACAAATATGTTATGCAAAATATAACACTGGCACCAGATTTATATCATCGTGCATTGCAAAGATATATTGCACATGCTAAAGCATAAAATATGTAGACAAAACTACCAAACGAAAGATATTTGCATTGAATGTTTAGATCACTGCATAAGAAACACATAGAATTACATTTTATACACACACTCAGATTGTCACTATCTTAAAACGCTTTTCCCCTATAACACTGATCTATGGTTTACAGTTTTGTAAGAAGAAAGCATTTTAGCACTGCAAAACAAACATAATTCCTATAAAAACTTCAGCATTTTCATTTCAAAGCAGGTACAGAGGAATTAGGAAAAAACACTTTATACATTCAAAGAAAGATTGAAATGAAAACTCACTGGTATTATATTGCTCTGATAACACTCAAATGAAAAAAAAATACAAAACATTTCACAGAACATTTTCAGAATATACAAATATAAAAAGGCACTCTAACTTCATTTTACAAGACCAAAAAAGGATGAGCTCTTCCACCAATGCAACAGAGAAGCAAACCAAGTTGCTCAACAGTACAGAATAACTAGTGCAGCAAATCCATTTGATGTTCTTTTTCTAATTTAATAATAAAATAATAAATCAAGCAGCTGTTTACTGCCTAAAGTACCAAAACATACTATGGTGCCCTTTTAGTAGTTATAAATAGAAATCCCCTGAGCTATTTACTGTAGAATCATAGCAGATTTTAGGCAATTTGGAGATAGTAATGTATTTACCAAGGACAGGCAGACACTGGCAAATAGGTAAGTGCAATGAAACATGATCCCTGTGGCTGTGATTAAAATACAGTCCAAAAATAACATATTTAGGTGAAAGCACAAAACAATTAATTCTCAATTAAAAACAATGCCTTCTGGTTTTTTCCTTAAAATACTATGCTGCAAGTCTGATATTATTTCTGAGATGTACAAGAAAAAACACAGATCTCAGTTTTAAGTCATTTTTAACAGGAAAAATTTGGTCTTGAAAAGAGGGAGGGAGATAAAGAGAAGAGGGGAAGGGAGAGTAAGGGAAAGAGAGAGGTAGGGAGGAAGGGAGGGAAGGAGAGGGAACAGCTCAGGGTGAACAGAATTTCATTTTGTTTGTCCTCCTTCTGTCAGTAAGGAGGGGAGGCAAAATGCAGCTCCATGAAGAAAACAACTCATGGTCGTCACTGCTTTAGAGCCATGTTCCTTGTTCTCTGTGTTACTCTACAGGAAAACCATTATTGCTGCTTCACCATTAAACCAGGCATTTCATTTCCTGCTCTAATCACCAACTGAGCAAGATTTCCATTCACTTCTAGGAAAAAGACACCGCAGTATATTGCAGTATATCGTGCTTCTTCAGCAATGGATCTCCCTTATTTTCAATGTTTTGGTAAAGATAAGGACATTATTGCTTATTAGCAATTTATCTAAAAAGAAAACACCTTTAAACAAACAGGAAGGGCAAAGGAAGGAGGGAAACAAAACACTAAGAATTAAAAAATGTTGGTGGTGCTGAAAACCTTCAATGAAATTATTACCAACTCTATTAAGTCCTCTGAGTTCTCATTTATGAAGAACTTGACATGAGCTTTTAATTAAATTCAGGATATTACAAGTAAGATTAAAGTCTTTTACAGTTAAAAAATATAATACAGTATCTGTATTTGATTCAGATATGATAGAACACTGTTTAAAAATAGCTCACATACACTATAAAATAGAAACTTCCACAGCTGAAAATGGAACCAATTATAAAATATCAGAGAGTACCACCCTAATAAAACATGTTTCATTTCTGTCTCTTCCTCAAGAGGAAAACAGACTTGAGCTGGTGATTTCTATTTCTCTTTTTGGCATATGTGCCCACACATTGACACAGTTTCCCACTAGGTTATTGAGCCCCTGTGAGATTTTCAGTGTATTTAGGATAATTTCTGTTTCTTTCTTTGGGTGCACAGGATCAACTTTGCACTCCAGTTTCGATGGTGGAGCATGGAAGTACTGTAGTGTCTTCCAAGTTCTCAACTTACGAAACAGGGACCGAGAGATGGATGTTGCAGCCCTCATGAACATGAGGGTTGGCTGGAAACTTTAGCAGTGAAATGCTGGATTTGGTTCCAGAACTGCTGGCTACCCGAGGGAGGATGCTGTGTATTTTTCTGTTATTCTTAATAAGACACACAGCAACTGAAACAGAAAATGATGGACAATGGACATTTCCTTGGCCTTTGTTTCATTTCAAATAAATACAAACACATTTACACCTCAAATCATATGAACATTTTCTCTAGTTTGGGAAAAAAATAAACCTTGGTCAACACACCATCAATTACAAATGTTAAGCCATTAATTAGAAATCTGTCATAAGAAATATAAAATACAACAAAGACTGTTACACAAAGAGATTACATTTTAACGCCATAGAAAAGTTACTTCAGTTCACCTCCATTTTGAAGGAAAAAATTTAAATCTTCCATTTTAGACTGAAGCATTTTGGTCCTCAGTGTAGCTGGTTGATGAACTACAGACATATATTTCCACATACATGTGTGTATGTGTATGTGCATAATTTTAAAGAGTCTCATTCTTCTTTTTGTACAGCTATTCCAGGTGCAGAACAGGGTCCATTTGACCTAGAAGCTTTGGCAGAGGGAGCAGACACAGTATTCACTATATTGATTTAACTATCAAGCAATGGTCTATTGACTTTACTTTTCACCTCACCAGTCTCTACTTCCTGCATTCTCTTCCTTTAGTCCCTTTTGCAGTCACACCTTCAGTCATTTGGCATGACCTTGACTGAGAAGTTCATTTTACCTTTTATTATTGATGAGCAATGCTGATGGTTGTGATTAAAAAAAAAACAAAACAAAAAACTACTTCGATTAAGGACAAATCGATAGAGGATAGTTTCATAATAAATTTGCACATGTCTGAGTTTGGGTGCAATACAATTTTCACCTGAAATGTTATCACATAGATTTGAGTTTAATCACTCAGCTAAAATTAGTCACAGGCTTGTTTGAGGAGCACTGGCTGCCATATTTGCATTCAATTTAAAAAAGCAAGTTTAACCTTCAATTTTCAGTGATTTTCCTGTCCATCTGGCAATTTGAACAAAAATCCTCAGAAAGAATTTCTGGATATTTAAGTGCTCACTATGGAGAGGTTACAAATAATTGGACTCCCTTAAAATGATTATTACAGGCATTACTTTTGAAGATTAATATCTTTACCTTTGGCTTCTATTGAGGAAGTAAACATCAAAGTGAGAAGAGGTCTGAAGTATTTCCTATCTACCCTTTCCCTCCTCTTCTGGGGACATGAATATCACACTGGTAGACTTCTGATAACTCACTGTTGAGTGAGCACATTTAAAAGCATCTTTATAAAGAACAACTCCCTCTCAGTTTTACTTATCCCCAAAGAATAAGAATTAATTTTTACGATTCCTTACTTAAATGAGAGGTAGACTTTCGCAGCAGTAATTTATATCTAAGGAAAACAGGAAGTAAATCAAAATCAGAGCCCATCCATGTAAATGCTTTGACCTATGGCCTACCTGCCCTCTCTGTTTGATGAATTTCTTTCCTACTGGCTTCTGGAAACTTGGGCCCATGGTAACACTTGGATACAACAAAAACCTGAAAGTCAAGCTTCTTTCCCTTCCTCCAACATGAGTGATCAAGGAAAAGCTTCTAAAGTCCAAAGTCAAAAGGTTTCTGAATCAGAATCATTTTCATTGTACCCGTCCTCTGAGCCTGCGTTGTTACCGCACAGGCTAACCATGCTACCCAGGTTGGAGAGGGTCGTCCTGCTCAAATTGTCTTTTTTAAAACAAATGAAGTTGACAGCCGTCATTGTATTGGAAGGAGAAAAAGGCATCATGGTAGCCAAAATGAGGGCCAGGCAGTCAGCCACGTCTTTGTTAGGAGCACAAGCCAGGGCCGGGGTATGACCTGGGCGTAAATGCAGACAAGGCAGTGGTTAGTCCAAGGACTCCAGAGGTGGTGTGAGCATCCGACAGTACATCTCCTACAACATCACATGTGGAGATGTATGTTGAGTTAGAAATCATGCCAGACAAAAGGAGGGGTTACTTCCCACAAGTCATGCCAGGGTAAGACCAGAGGAGACTGGGAAGGGGAAACATTCTAAGAAAGTTTTTCTTTCTTTTTTTTTTTTTTACCCAGTTTACATGACAACATGCAGCACGATATTATTCAAAAATTAGACAGAATCTCAGTCATTATCTAGTGGACAGAAACACAGGGGAAGTGGGGGGTAGGACACAATTCCACAGAAAACAACAGTAGGACAACCAGAAAGACGTGTCCAGCTGAGAGCACACCGTGCGCCTCAGGCTTGGGCCAGAGACTCTCATTCTGAGAACAGTGGCTTCAATTGTGGGTCATTGTGTGTCAGATTAGAAAACATTGACAATCAAATGTCAGTAAAAGTGAGTAATGCCTGTTTTGTCACTTTACATATAGTTTATATAAAATAGATACCAATTAGCTGGGTCTAGAGAAATGAAATCACTTGAGTAGATCACAAATTAGAAAGCACTGGTTGGCTGTAATTAAAAATGTAAGAAATTAAAAAAATATGTTTAAAGATAGCAACATGACCAACCTATACCCTAAGCTCTAAATACAACAGATGTGGGAAAACTGCCATGTGACTCTCTACAATTCAGATGTGATGGGTACAATGGGGCAGACACAAACCATCTCAGTGTGTGAAAAAGGTGTCATGGGGAGGCAGACAGAATCCTTGCTCTCATTATTACCCTTATCTAATCTTTATTCTACTAGCTTGGCTTGAAAGGGTTAGCCTGTTCTTCCTGCTGGCTGAGACTCACTTCATCCATCCATCCATCCATCCATCCATCCATCCATCCATCCATCCATCCATCCATCCATTCATCCATCCATTCATTCATTGGAACAGGTTCAATAAAACCTAACAACTTATTGAGCAGCTTCACAACCCCTTCCCCCACCTCAGATGATTATTACTCTCTCTGGTATGAAAACAAACAAGGGTAGACAGGTATGTTAACATTCCATTCCAAAAAGGTCTGATGAGTAATTGTAATTATGATTTTAACTCTATACAAAATTGTCCCTTATGATTTCAAGGCCTTTGGATGCAGCTAAGCTCTGAGACAGGCCACAATTCCCTAACACTGACTTTCATTCCTAAGTGACTATTAACTGGACAAAGCTGAGAGGCAGCAGATTCATACCCATGAAAGATGAAATGAATTTATTCTGATCTCTTGAACTCTTTGATAATTTTGGATAGAAACTATGGACCACTACATACCAATTCTAACATCTCTAATGTGATAAGAGGGTGAGTGAGGGAAGGTAAGTGGGAAAACCAAGGAGATGGAGTACTAGAGAACTTTCTGTGGCTCTGAGATGAATCGGGTTTGGGACAGATCAGGGTACATGCTAGGATAAATGGGGCTGCAAAACCAAAACTAATAGGAGTTAGCTAATGATGTTATATGGCTGCTTACTTCTGAGAAATAGGCATGAGCTGTTAATTCCAATACCTGTAATAAGCAGTTAATTGAGTTATGTTAATACATTTTATTATAACACTTTAATTAAGTGCCATAATTATGCTACATTTAAAAATAACTTAAATCATAAATATCCAGAAGTTCCTCTTTTGCTCCCCAAGGTTAATAGACAGTGTACTTAAAACGGTGGTTTAACACAATTCTAGTACTCAATAACTTTCAAAATTTCTTAGGAAGCAGAGTAGAAAGCTTCTGTCACAAGTTAGTGCATTTAGAAAACAAATGCTAGATAAATCAGGAGAAACTTTCAAGTAGAGACATTCATTTAAAAATTTTATTCAGGTTCCCCAAATAGCCATGCTGGGAATATGAGTTCTCATTTGTTTAAAAGGAAAAAAAAAATGTTTGCTCTCAGAATGAACTGAACTACACAGACCTAGGTTTTCATTCGAGCCTTGACCATGCACTAACGACATGTGCAATCCCTAACACCTCAGCATGTGCAATTAGAACTTTGAATGGCAATTTAAAAGCTTTACAGCATGCCTAAAGTATTTTAACCACTAACTGAGGGGTTAGAGATCAGCAGCTGACATGACATGCAAAATGGAAGGTACTGGCTACAGGTAGACTATGTGCTTTACAAAGACAAACAGGACAAATTATCTTTGATGGCTCAAACACATGGGGGGGGGAGAATTCTTACTACCTTTTAAACTAGCTTCTATCTTTTTCATTTTCCTTTGGATTCAAATATCAATGGAAGGAAGCTGCAGCAATTGCTTAAGTTTTCCACTTACCATTTTCATCAACAGCGAGTACACAGGCCCCTTTGGCCAGCAACTCCTCAACTACAACCTTTAAGCCATTTCGTGCAGCAATATGGAGGGGCCTGAAAAAAACAGAACACTGAGTGTCAACTGGGATCTGTAGGTGTGTGAGAATGTGTCACTTTGTGCGTATATTGCTAAAAGGAAGCAGGTGCGTAAGAATCTATAAATAGCAGATGAATATTTTTACTTGAAAAAGGTATTTGTTGACTGACCTTTTTCTAGGTGCTAATAAACTAACAACTCTTTTGTGTTAACCCAGATTTCTCTGCAGAAATTATAAATACTCTGTATCTCAAATGACCTCAGTGACAGTAAATAAGAAACCAGAAGAAGAACTCAAGTTGTGGTCTGTTTTGTCGAAGGTTCTTTACACCTTGATTTCTACTCCAGTGTTTCACAATATTACCGGGATTAATAGCATCCGTATACATAATCTCAAATCTCCTTGTGATTACTATTAATGAGCTAAATGATATTTTATTGAATTAGAATGCCTTAAAGAATAATGTCAAGTCTAGCATATCTTGCTATACACTAAAGACCTTCATAGGGAAAAAAAGCCTAATATTCATCCACTATAAAACAAATGTGCAATTTCCTAAGATGGAAAATGAAGCAAATCTTAAATCTTTCATGTTGTAGGTTGCTATTAAAATATAATTAAGAAGAAATAACTTAGAAACTCTTCAACTATATTCTGGGATGTGATTTACAAAACTGTCATTTTCCAGTAAGGATACAAAATGCTTGTACAAATAATTTCCCCAAATATATTGCTTATAAGATTTTCTAGCACTCTGCTAAATTTATAATACTATCATAAAAATATCAGCAAAGAAGAACACAAACCTCAGGAAATTCTGGGAAGACATATCAAAATAAATGTTCTAACTAATATGTGAGTGTAAACTTCATGAAGGTGCCAGTGCCACCACATTGCTTTCTGTAACCACCCTGTCCCCCAGACTAATTCTCTGAACAGAGCAAGCTCTCAATTTTTGTTGTATAAATAAATATGAATCTGGTCCAAGTCAAGTTTTAAGAGTCACACTTACGTCTGCAGTGCATTATTTTTTGCATTAATAAGGCTCTCATCTTGTATCTTGTCAAGTATTAACAAGGCACATTTTTCATGACCCTAAGAAAGAAAATAATGATAAGAAACAAAAGGTAGAGACACAGAAAAGTCCCCAAAACATCCCTTCAATTTGGTTTAAATTTAAAATGAACATCCTGTTTCTAAAAACATTTTACAACGTTTTCTGATTTCTTTTTTTTCTTCTAAAATGCAATGTTACAGAGCAATGGGCTAGTTGTTCAATGTGCATAAGCTGATTATGAAACCAGGTTTTCAGAGAAGATATCCACAAGCAAGAACATAAGGGAAACTCCTCAAACCTACCTTTCTCGCTTTTATACTGACTTTGAGGTGGGGTTGAGGACAAAGGAATTCATTATTCCTCATTATTGGCAAAGAAATGTGAACTTGGCTGAAGTTCACTGGCTAATTTCATGGAAGTTCATACATGAAGAAGTATGAAGGGACTTTACTTTGTCAGATAAATGGAGGTTTACATTTCTGTTTGTGGGCCTGCACTCTGGGTATCTCCTGCTTCCTTCCTCTGTATCAGTGGGCACAGGGCTAAGTTCAAGGTTAGGGAAATCTGCCCATGCTCAAATCGTGTCATTTGCTGATAAGTTACCAGTTTAGGTAAGCAAGTCTCCAAGAAAATCTGAAAGAAATTCCTTTTTCTTTTGTGCTCTGTGATCTGAGAACAATTTAATCCTTTAACTTTGATTGCCTAAGTGGTGAAAGGGCTCTAGATTCTCTAAGATTCTGAATATGGTCTATAAAGACTGGATTAATATAAATCTGATTTAAAATATTAATATGCTATGATAAACTTTAGGATTAATGTCCAGAGTAATTTTTGGCTGTATTATTTTTAATATGTGTCAACATAGAATAAAATGAAAGCAAGTGGAACTGCTTACATTTTAGAAGTCATATAACTAAAGTCTTAACCTGTGTTTAAAACCTGAGGTACCAAGATGTAGTACCTCAACCATGGAGAGAGAGTGGCAGTATCAAGACAGATTTTTGCAAGAATACAAAGGATGAAATGCCATGGAAAGCAAGTCCTCGTCAACTCCCCCATAGATTTGCCTTTTGTTTCTAAACCTCTCCTTCCACTTCAAAAATCAAATGTTCCTAGAAACTATACTCTTAATTAAGAGCTATGATATACTTTTAAGACAGAATTTAAGTGCTATTATTATTGATACTACCACTATAGTAAGTAGCAATGTTTCCAAATCATTTACATACTTTACTACTAGCCAAATGTAAGGGTGTGTTTAAGTCCTTATCCTTGACAGTCAGATCAGCCTGGGCACTGTTCACCAAAATATCTATAGAAAAAGCCAAAAGAGAGTTACTTAGAGTAGATACTAATTAAGTACATTTTTGAAGAAGATACTAAAGAAACAGTAACATTTAGTACAGCCCACAGAATGGTATTTAGTGTTTTTAAAGTAAAAAAAAAAAATTAATGTCATATTTATTCTGTTCAAATTCAAGATCAATAAGCATTAAATTGTCTTAATCATTTCACTATTCCCAGATAAAATGATTCTATCTATATTTGGTTTCTGAATGTTGAGATTTCACAGCAGAAACGTTGACTCACTTTGATAATGCCTACTAAAAAGCTAGTAAAGGAAACTGAAGACTATTAGTAAGGAGAGTTAGATGGTTCTTTTCACATGTGTATACCAAGAAAGCACCTTATCTCTCAGTTTAATGTTAGTTTGGTCTTGGGTAAGCACAATAGCGTAAGTCCTCAGATCAAGCACATACCCACAGCGCCTGCCTGCCCGTTCTCAGCAGCCATCATCAGTGCTGTTTTCCCTGAATTGTCCACTGCGTTCACTTCAGCACTGTGTCTCAGAAGGAGCTGCAAGCACTCCACATGATCAGCAAATGCTGCTGCATGCAGCGGTGTCCTAACCATTTAAAACAAAAGTGACTTTAGTTTCCCTTAAGCTTCACACATTCTCTTTCTGTAAATACCCAAGAAAAATGTCTGTGGTATTGTTTTAGGGATTTGAAACTTCTCATGGGATGACAGGCATTTGAAGTGTGGTCCTGACAGGGATCTGAAGTGTGGTGCCTTCAACTCACGTATAGTGTTATAAATCAGTTACCGCAATAAAATAAAATAAAAAATATGGGAAAATTCCGCAAGAATGAGAAATCCAGTGGAAGTTACAAAAATAGAAATGATAAAATAAGAAATAGAATGATAAGAAATAGAAATGATAAAACTTGATGAAAACTAGAAATCAATTCCCAAGAAAATCTGATTTCTCTAGTATTTGAAATGAAAAGCATTTTTTTAAATGTGTGTATGCTTAAAAAAAACTAGTAGACAACTGTCAAGTAAAATAAGACTCCTCAGTTTACAGAGATAATAACCAAACCCCCTCTAACGGCCATTTAGACAGAAACTGAAATGTTGTTTCTGTCAATGACACCCCTAGATTTAGGGGGTATAAGTTATGCTCCTAAAATAAAACAATTATCTTTACTGACCCATTAATCTTGAATTCTAGTGACTTCTCTCTTTGATAAAAAAAAACCCTTCAAAATTATCTTAAATTTGTAAATAATAGATTATTTAAAAATTTTAAATGTACACATCATCTAACATGGGAAGCTGGTTTCTTTGGCAGCACAATTTGCTATTATCAAAATTTAGAAAAACTGACACTTTAACCAAGTAATTATACTACCAGATCCACAGACCATGTGAACAGACACATGTATTGCTCACTACATCATTCTTTGAAATAGCAAAATACTGTAAACAACCTAAATGTTCTTACATAGTGGGCAGGATATGTGTCCCTTTAGTGGAATTATGTGTAGTTTTAAAAGAAATATGGTAAATCCACATATTCTGGCATGGAAAGATGTTCAAGATATGCTAAACAAAACTTCTGCATAAAAATGTGACATATCTATTTAAACATATTTGTAACTGTGTATAGAAATATTTGAGAAAATATAAAAATTTGGAATGAACATTTTCAAGTGACTTTCTTGGTCAAAGAGGCTGGAGTTTATGGCTAGGAGGAAAAATTAATCATATGTCCTTTATTATATTTAAAATTTAAAAATATGCTTATATATTATCTCTTTGCAATCACAAAGCAGAGACTAAGATACATCAAGACAAGACTCAGACCATCTTAGGGTTACTTACCTGCCTTTGTCATCTCTACAATTGACGATGCTGGAATCTATGGCACCAAGTAGCAATGATGCACAATTCTCATGATCATTTATTCTAAAATGAAAAGATTTAAAATATCAAATTCTCTCTCTTTAAATAATGACATAAAAATGAAAGTAAAAAGTGATATATTCTCTTCTACTCCATATTCCTATATACTATACATTTAACAATTTGAGGCATTTGAAAAAAGTCTGATACAAATAGACATAGCTAAGTTTTGTTAGAATGACTCAGTAAGTCAACTTAGGTGGTACAAATAAACTTTAACACCTCTATAAACAGTCAGTTTATATTTTCCCTGTCTTGCTTCATGAAATGATAAAATAAATTGTGTTTGTATCAACTAAATTGTGTCCTTTAATCACTTTAATAGTACAGGTTTAGCAACAAGAACAGGATCTGAAGCTGACTGCTGGTGATATAGGTGAGGCACCTGCTGAAAACTTTGTTTCACCGTTTTCCTCAGCATCACAAAGGCTGTGGCTCAGCCTCACTCAGGCTTAAGTTCCACTCCCTTTGTGTGTAGTTCTCTGATCCAAACAACCTTTAGCAAAATTTTAAAGAACGGGGGTTAGTAAAGTTTCCAGAAAGTGCTGGGACAGGTTTATATTGGGAATCCACAAAGAGGGACTCTGAGATAAATCCAAAACATAAATCAGTAGGAGACTTGAGGAAATAAATTAAGAAATCTGGCCCCAACGGCACATCAAATCTAAATGAACACAAGTCAGACCACTAAGAGTAATTACAGTGTTCACCACCTTGCCAAAAAAGAAGTAACTCTATTGTTATTGGGAATTTCAGAATCCAAGGTTGCAAAATTGGTAGATGCAGGTGGAAAATTCATCATCCAAATCTAAGACTCCAGTGTTTGGTTAAGTCAGTCGTGGAACAAATTAGATCAACACAGTAGGCCACCCCCCAAGCTCAAGGAAATTTCCAGAGAGGGGTGGGCAAAATGTGAGGAGGAGGTCCAAAGGTATAAATCTTTATAAAATAAACAAGTCATGAGAATATAATGTACAGTGGGGTGACTACAGTTAATAATACTATCATGTATATTTGAAAGTTACTAAGAGTGTAAATCTTAAAAGCTCTATTCATAAGAAGGAGTCTGTAAATATTTATTGTGAAAAATGTTACCAGGATAAATTGTGGTGAACATTTTGCTATATGTCAAGTCATTGTCATATCCCTGAATCTAATGTGATTCTACATATCAATAATTCCTTAGCAAAACACAAAGAAAAAGAAATTTTCCATGTAACAAAGGACATAGTAAAACATAAGCATCAGCATATCCCTTGTAGGTACCAATTTGATTTCAAAAAACTCATAATCCTACTAGCATAAAATATGTTTCTATTTATCCATAAGCACATTGTTGTTAATTCCAAATTATTTTTAAAAGTTGGCAGGCAAATGGAGGTCCGGCCTAAGACTTTTCATACGGTATGTTAACTACTCCTCAGCCCACCTTTTCTTGCAGTTTCCCTAATGTGGGATGTGAGCCACTTGGAACCATAGCATTTTACAAAAACCTCCCAGAAAATCATTAGCATTAGCATTAAAGCTTTGCTATTAGACCTCTATTTGCCTGTAGAAGAAAAATGGAATATATTGGTCCTATTTGTAATTTAAAAGCATTTTCTTTCCCTAAAAGGCAATTTTACTTTGTGTAGTTAAAAGAATTAAAGTAATACCATTAACTTGCAGCATTTCTACTTACATTGCACAGTGCAGTGGAGTAAAAGGATTACCAACAAATTTTCGAAAACATTTTTGCTCCAAAAGTACCTCTATACAGTTTTCATTACCTGCAAGGAATCAGAAGAATTTAAGGAGTTTCAACCTAGTTTCTTCCATGACATATACCAGAGATTTCACAGCTTGGGTGCCCTAAAGATACAAATTCTAGAAATTTTTTATATTTCTTTTTTTTTTCTTTTTTTTTTTTTTTTTTTTTTTTTTTTTTTTTTTTTTTTTTTTGAGACTAGGTCTCGCTATTTTTGCCTGTGGAACCACAGGCTCACGTTGCCCGGGATACCACAGACTCAAGCAATCCCCAGCCTCAGCTCCTCAGGTAGCTGGGATTACAGGCGTGTGCCACCACACCCAGCTATTTTTTTGGAACTAGGTCTCGCTACAGGCCTCAGGCGGCACTCGAACCACGATCCCTAGCCCTGGCCGCTTCATAGGCTGAAGCTTACAGGCATGAGCCACTGTGCCCAGTCCTTTTATTACATTTCTTTACATTTCTCTGTCTCTCTTTTTTCCTAGTTCTTATATCACCAAGAGCCAAATTTCCTACTTGGTTATCTTGGTTTTATTCCCTCCTTGCCATTGCAGAGCTGGGATTTTTTTTTTTTTAACCTAGTAAGTCATAAGGACTGTGCAGAGGCTAGAGAACCCTCACTGATTAGCAATATGCAAAAAACCTTCTAGGTCTAACAATAAGATTTTCTGAGTGAGAGTTTAAACAAAAGATTTGAAAATGAAAAAGTAAAATTAGAGCAGCAAAGTAAGAAACAAATGGAGAACTATCCATATGAACTTAGAGCAAAAACTTTGTAAGCAAGGCTGAAAATCTAGACACTATAAAAAGAAATATGATAGATTTGACTACATGAAAGTTTATAATCCCTGTTTGGAAAAAGACAAATAAGGAGCCAAGATAAATGGTAGACTGAGAGAAGACATTCATAACACACAAACACATAGGGAATTACTATCTCTTAGATTAAGGTGCTCTAACAAATGTAAGAAAAAAAGACATCAGAAAAAGAGAATATTAAAAGGAATAATGTCCAGAAAAGGAGATATAAATCCATAAGGACACTAGTATACCAGGAACACCAAATAAAATAATGAGATACCCTTTTTTTGCCCTTCATATTGACAGAAAATAAAAATCTTAGGCTGACAAAGACGTGAGAAAATATTAAATCTTATACATATGTTTGATGAAATAACAAATTATGATACCCTTTTTTTGCAAAATAATTTGGCATAATTTATTAAAATTAAAAATATACACATCCTTTGATCAAAAATTTCATTCTGGAAAGCTATTTGACAGAATTCAAGGTACCATAATATGAGCATACACACATGTGCACATGCACACAACACATATATACAAACACAACAGAATTATTTGTAATAGAAAAAAAAGCCTTAAATAAAAAGCCTTAAATTCATCTGAAAGTTCACCAATAGAGATCTGGTTGCATAATAATAAATTTTGTTATATACAACTGTACATATCTATCTGCTATGAAATAATATACACTATATATTTAAAAGATTGATCTACTTGCTACATGGTAAGTAAGGATATCTGCAGCAGAATGCTAAGAAAAAATAATGAAAAAGAAAATTATGAAATGATATTTGTTATATGATTCTAGCTTAAAAAATAGATGCACATTGATTTACATCTATTTATATTCTCAGGGGAAATCATGAAAATATGTATCAAATTATATCACAGTGAGTTTGGGAATGGAGACTTATTTTTACTTCAGAGACTGCAGTATTTATGAAATGTTACATTTTGCATGCATTTCTTTTTCCTCTATGAAGTGAAATAAAACATTTAAAGTCCCAAGTGCAAAAGAATGAATGAGGGACATGAAACATAAAAAAGAAATGCTCAAAGACAAACCAACAACTCACTTGTCAACTTGTAGCTATTGCCACAGGTTATTACATCTTTTTGGTTTGATTTTAGCTTTAGATTGTATTAGTTTAACTCATTGATGGACCCCTGGTTACCTCAAGGATATGAGAAGTCCTGATTAAAACTTGTTTCACTTCATCAGAATTCTGGTTAGGAATTAAGTGTTACTGATAACAAAAAAGGAAGGGACAGGACTTTTTTTTTAATCACACTGAGGCATCGTGGCAGCCATGAGAGAAAAATACTACAATAAAAACAGGTTTGTAGAATGCAGATAGACTGGAAACCATGGTTTATATATGCTATGTATTGACCTCCACTGAGATCACAGTGGTGCTGGGTAGGAAGTCTATTGGAATCAGTTAACGACAATCAACTCACCATTGTAACAAGCCCAGTGCAGTGGTGTGTAACCTTGATTATCTTTGAAAGAACAGTCCTCCTCAGAAAGTGCCATCTGGAGTAGCTCACTCAGCCAGGTGGCATGACCACGAGCAGCCGCATAATGCAAGGGTGTCCTCCCTCTGGCATCTTTACAGAGAATCGACACTTCTTGTTCCAGCAGCATTTGCACACATTCTTCATGTCCCGTCACAATCTGATGCATGACAATTAAAATCACAAACCTCAGAAGGGCAGAGGACTCAGCAAGTCAGCTGGCTAAGTGAGACCGAGTTGAGAATAAGTTCCCATGTCTGGGCCTGAAGGGAAGCAGACTCTGGCCTACTTCAGAGGAGACAGGCAGGACACTCTAGAAGGAATTACGGCACAAAAGTCATGTGACTACCAGCCCTTCACTCTCTGAACACACCCATGAAAGGTACCATGACAGAGTGGAAAATGTCAGCTTCCAAATTAAGATGTGAGTTAAATCATGGCTCCCCCTTTTGAAGTCTGGACAAGCCAACTTGCCTCTCTGTGTCTCACTTTATCCACCTATAAATGGGAACAGTTATAATAACCTCATAGAGTGTTATGAGACCTAATAAGATAGGACTAATGTAGACGCTCCCAGCTTGCTGCATGGTTGATGAAACATACCCAAGAAATAAGAACTATAATTAGGACATTATCACTTAGAGTTCTTCTTCTTTTCATTTATCATGGTATATAACACCATCCCCTAAATAGCAATTTTATAATTTCTGCTTTGGTTTTATTTAGCTTACTTGACAGACTTTAATAAACAGTTCGGCGGATGTGTACAAAGAATTGTCCAGAGAATACATATTTTAGGAAGATACATATTTTAGGTGTGAGGGGCAATATCTATAATAAAGGGAAATTAAAAATAACATGACTAGCCAGAGCTAGGTAATCTACTAGAATTAATTATAATTATTAATTATGATATCTGTACTCAATGGAGTGTTAAGAATGATAGAGCAGAAAAATATTTAATGACATGGAAAATATACAAAGGGGGAAAAATGCAGGTTCCAAATAGCATCTTTAGTATTCTTTCTTTTAAAATTCTTTCATTTAAAATCTTAAATGTATATACAGGGAAAAAATAAGTGATGAATATACTAAATAAGTTGTTATCTTCAAGAGGCAGGATTACTGGTGACTGTGAATTTATTCTCTGTGCTTTACAAAATATTCTGCAAATTTTCTATAATGTGCATGTATTTTATTATCAGAAAGCAGAACCAATTTCACCAGCAGTGGGGGTTCATGTGCTTATGATCACAATCTAACATGAAATCTCAAGAGCATGACTTTAGGAATGCTTGCCAATATTTTACCTTTGGAAAAGATTTTGCAATTTCTTTGTGATACTCTGGGGTTAACTGGTTATCTTAAGGGAGCAATCTTTTTACTAGAAATTCATGTGGGGGTAAAAAAGTGGAAACAAGCTCATTTCAAAATTGAAATGACATCGTAATCCAACTGACGAAAATGTACGTACCCCTCTGTGTAAGGCCGTGCATCCCATGATATCAACAGCATCTACATTGGCTTCCTTTTCAAGTAACAATGAGACAGCATCAATGTGGCCATATGCTACTGCAAGCATCAGTGGAGTTCTGAGAAAAGAGATAAATTAGGTGTTTAATATATTTTAAAATTTTTCATTTCTTCCTTTACCTCTGATGTTTTCTCAGTCTCTCTTTCCATTTAACAACTGCTTAACATTTTCTATGTCTCCAATTTTGCTATGTACACAGGAAACACGTTATCTGCCTTGGCCCCCTCAGGGTTACATGGGGCGGAATCAACAGAATGATTAATATAGGGAGGGCAGGACAAATGTCTATCTCAAAATATACAGATTCTATCACTTTCAGAACTAGGGAGTGTTTACCAAATATTGATCAGGTAGGAGTTTATATAAGTGTATGGCTCTATCAGAATGGCTCTACTTTCAGAGTTTTCCATTTTAGACTTCCTAAGATTTTGTTTGAACAAAGCTTTACTGCCTTTGAGAAAAGTCTGACTACATTTGGGGAAAGAGCAGAGTGATGGGATTGAAATGGTAGGTCTCCCTCACCTACCTGGGTGAGCTCTAGTGCTCTCCGTTCTGCATTCCTATGTGTAAGAGAAGACTGAGAGGAGACTGACTCACAGATGGAAAATACTTTGGGAAAAACAAACTCAAGAAAGAATTAAAAGCTGAAAGGTATTTATGATGGTGTGCTCTTTCTGTCCTATCGCCATTTTTAAGATTTAAAATAGGAATGGAGAGTTCCATAAGAGATAAAAATGGATAGTAAGAAGTAATGAAGAAAGGAATGTCTTCTAACGGCAGCAGGATACATGACCACAACTTAAAAATGGGCTCTTTCTGATTAGATATACATATTCACATCCACATACTTTTCTTGGATCCATACTCTAGCACAGAGCCATCTCATAATTTTCCTGTAATACACACCCAATTGAGAATCCAGCACCAGTTCTCTTAGCTGCTTAAAAAATTCACCAATTACAGGTGGTGACAGAAAATTCAAGCCCAGGCCAAGTGTGGGAGTACTTACTGTCCTTTGGCATCTTTCACATCAACGGCTTCTGGGTTGTCTGCAATTTCGAGTAACAGCCGCAAGCACAGTGTGTGACCATTAATTACTGGGAAAGAAAACAACAGACATTCTTTTAATAGAACAACACCACACCTATCCCTCCAAGAAGAAATTTATTTGGCTATCCAATCAGTGGGTTTCAATCACTGCTGGCCAGATATCCCCAGTTTTTATCCTATTCTACTTCTGGGGACATTGTGATCCAAAGTTTATGTTACATATTCATCTTCCCCTTCCATCAGGGCACTTTGATTCTTACCTTTCCTTTTCCTGGTTCCTATATTATGGGTATTTTTTTTCTTAAGTATTTTGTCTTATCCCCTATATTGGATTGATAATCTCTCCCCATTTTCCAATTATCCTTTTTGTTCCTCTAAGAGAGAGTCACCCTGCTTTACATAATCATCCTGTGTCCAGCCTGCCTCTAGCCCATTCTAAAAAAAGGAAGGGAAAGGAGGTAGAAGAGGGAACAGTAATAGGATGGGAGGAATAGGGAGGGGAGGAGGTAAAGCACAGGAGAAAGAAAAAAGCAGCAAAGGAAAGGGGAGAAAGGATAAATGGAGAGGAGGCAGGGGAACTCAGAAAAATCAGGTGCTATTCCCCTACTCCCAGTTAACACTCTGAGGCAGACTTTTGAGCAATAGCTCTGGTTGATTTGTTTGCTGAGAAACAGCAAACCCTCAAGTGAGAACGCTGTACAGGATCAGTGGCTCATCGCTCACAGATTAACCTACATAAGTGCCTCCTTCTGAACAGGGAGCCTCAACCACAGTCCACAGTCAATTTTTCTGTCTTCAGGGATTCAAGAATGCTCCTGTCCTCTCTCCTCTACCTTTTCCTCTCCTTCGATGACCTTGAACTCAGCACCTCCTCACTCCTTGCCAGACACTGCCCTGCTGTCCTCACCCTGCAAACCTAATAGAGGCTAGCAGTGGGTAGGACATGTTGGCCTTGACTGACTGGGGTATAAGAATATGCAGATTAACCTATGTGTGTGCACCTGGCAAGATGCTTCTTTTGGTATTGTGTGGGTTGCAAAGCAAGGCTACTAGGGTGATAATCCCTTTGGGTAAAATACTTTCCTCCAGCTTCCTTAATGGAACCAGAGCCTTACAATAGACACAACTTTCCACTCCGGGAATAAGATGAGAATAAATACGTTTAAAATTCCAAACATGACCTCTCCTCTCTGAACAATGAGAACACCACATAATACATGGCATTTACCTCATTATGGATATGGATAGAGAAGGGAATAGATGCAGCTATGTTAGGTTGATAAAGGTTCTTCTAAGAGCTGTGTTTTACAGTGCTTTTTTATTACATGCCAGTCATGAGAGAATGCTAATTTAACAAGGACACATTTTTCAGGGATAATACATACTAGAATCAGCTCATATTCATTGACACTACTCAAATTAACTACAGGAATAATGCCCACATTTGTAGAACACTGCATTCAGCTCATTCTCTGCAACACTCCATTTATATCTCTCAAGAGGAAATTTTGTGGACTGCAATATAGGAGATATATTGTTGCTGTTGTTTTGGTGGGGTCTGCTGTTGTTTTAAAAATTATGCTAAATCTGTTTCCAAATGTGAAATATGCAAGTAGTATACTGTAGGCTAAGAAGGAAATTATTCAGCAGAGGACTGACAGATAAGCCTTAGTAGTAACAGATACAAAAAAGCAGATAAACAGCTGATTCCTCTTTCTGTATCAATTTGACCTTCTTTAGTTAATCATAATAGTTTCAAGGATGTTTGATTTTGGGTAAAGAAAAAGGGGGGAATCTAAGTTCATGTGGTTAACACAATATGTTAACAGCAAATCAATTTCTTCAGTAGTGCTTTTGTGGGGAGTGTGTATGTGGGATGGTGTCATAGCTTTTTGAACTGAGTTAACAGCCCTCAGATAAATATAAGCCTCCTTTGTCATAAAAGTATAGCTAAACTAGAATTCTTGTTGGCTTTCCATACATTACATTCCTCACACTCCCCAACATTTTTTGCCAAATGGCCTGCTAAGAAAAAGATGCAAACATCTCCTTTAGCTATGTTCTGCCAAGTTTAGCTCTGTCTCAGTCTAACTCAGCTTTTCCCTGGTTATGAGTGACAGTCATTTTTCATTCAGCCAAGAAAACACAACTGTCACTGCAAGTGTGCCAAAACCTTTAATATTCAACCTAGATCCTGTTCTCAGTACTCCCAAGATTTAAAGAAAAAAATTTTGACCTCTCAAGTAAGAAATGACTCTGGATAAAATGATTCTTAAAGCACCAAAGCTTCTACAACAGCAGACATTTTGTGGAGAACAAAGTCAAATGATAGCCTGCCTCTTTTTAATGAATGATATGAGGGAAGTTCGAAAGGCGTGAGTCACCTTGACCACTAGGGGGCTCCATTGGACTGCAACCTATGTCACAGAGGCAAATGAGTGATACTGATTATTTTTCTTTGTTTACCTGTTTACAGGGGTGATTTTCCACAATCAAAATAGGCCTTTTGTAATTGTCAGGAAGTACATGGTAACTAAAGCAGGAGGCTTGTTTTAATAATAGGCAACTTATCTTTCAGAAGGAGAATTAAATTTGTAGTTTATAATGTACCAAGAATGTGTAGGGGGCAAAAAAGGCTAACAGTGAAGGGAAAAAAAAGACCAACAGTGGTTAAATTAACTTATAATTTAACCACACCGACCACTGTTGACCTCAATGGCTAAGTTTTCTTCCCAGGAACCATCATTTCCAAAAATTAAGCAACAACCATGTTTTTTTTTCAATCTTCAACTATTTTTCTTCAGTGGTTTGGATATTCAGAAATGTCGATGGAAATATTTCCACAAGGTCAAACATTAGAAAATTTTCCCAAGTAACAAGAATCAAGTACTTTGAAATACTGTCTTCATTCCTTTGTATCAATAGCGCATTATTTCACAGTGTGAGGCAGTTATTTCTCTTTATAAGATGGTAGTTTTTACTCTAATCAAAGCCCAGTATTGTCTGAATTTCCTGATCTCAAAGGTTCTCATAACTTAACTGAGCTAGATAGTCTTCCACAGTATCATTATATCTGTGTATATGTCTAGAACTGTCTTGATACAATTTTATTTCAGGTACATTGGAGAAAAATCACAGAAAAAGCACGTAACCAAAAATTTTGGTATGTACATACACTTTTTAAGACACACTATTTTACATCTGATATCTCAGGAATCAGGCCAAAAGCTAAGAAGCATCATTTAAGCTGCCAGAATAATAAACTTACTATATTATTGTCTGACAACTCCATTTACAGAATAGATGTGAATTATCATTACTTTTAATGCTTTAAAATGCATTTTGTTCTATGTAACTTATCTGAAGATCACATTAAACCTCATCCTTTTTCCAGTTTTGTGACAGAGCTTGGCCAAAGGGTCTTCACCCTCTTTCAAATTAAGAAAGCAAGTAGTATTTTTAGTATCCTATTATTCAACATTAAAATGATGTCCATGTCACTATAATTTGTCCAAAATTATAGAACATATAACACCAAGAGTGAAGTCAAACATAGACTATGGACTCTGGATGATTATGAAGTGTCCAAGTAGGTTCATTAATTGTAATAAATGTATCACTTTGGCTAAGAATGTTAATAATATGGGAGGCTACACATTTGGGGGGCAGAGAATATTTATCTTTGTATCTTCCCTATTTTTCTGTGAACCTAACATTATTCTAAAATAAGTCTTTAAAGAAGAAAGTCAGAGCCTGTCTGGTTAGAGAAAATCAATCATATTCAAGTAGATAGTAGGACAAAAGCATCTGGGAAGTGTTACAGACACAGCTGATGTTAAAACAAAAGTCAGCAAAAAAAAAATCTTTTTATTTTAAAATACCATGATAAAAGAAAAACCTGCCATCCTTTAACTCAAACTTTTAAATAAACCACAAAGCTAATGAAGTCATATGTTTAATAAGACCTACCTGAGGCATGAAGTGGGGTTCTTTTGGTTACGTTGTCTTTCACAAAAATGGATGCACCCTGATTGATAAGTGCTTCTACACACTCTGTGTGTCCCTTAAAGGCAGCCAGGTCCAGAGCAGTGCGGCCTTTCTCATCCCTGATATCCAGGTCCACCAGCGACTGCAGTAGGACTTCCAAGGCTTGATGGTGCCCATTGTAGGCCTATAAAATAGAAAGCAAAGACTCAAAAGCTTGCTCACCTCAAATTGCACAGCTGGATCCATGAGAGGTGCTGAACCTCCAGTGTCAAAGAGACCACTCCAAAGAGAATATCAGACATTTGGAATAACTACTGAAACAGGCAAACTATTGAAAGTTAAGCTGAAAGATCCTGATGCACTAACCTCACAGTTACATGTGTTTCTTCATTTTTTTCTCTTTTGCTAAATAATTTGCTTCAAAAGCACTAATCTATTAATATATTCTTGTATTTAACCTTATCAATCTAATAACTGAATACTGATCAGTAGCTGAGTGAAATTACTTATATAGTTTTCTGTATGTCTGTGCAGTTTCAAACAGATAGACAGAATAGTTTTTTTTAGGAGAATTATTTGTTAAATCTGGAGGAAAAAAATACTAAAAACCTAGAACTTTGTAACTCAAGAGAGGAAAACAGACCTTGTGCAACAGTCTAACATTTTAATTACAGGGTGAAACTGGAACCTCCTGGACCCTGGAGACCAGCTCAGACTGTACCAGAAGAGATACCAAGGAGATTCATGCTTCATTAACCAGAAGTGGGTAGAGGCTGTGGTATAGGATGGGAGGTTGCTGTACAAACTGAGATACTACTAATTGTCCGAAAGCCCTGAGAAGTGGGAAGCAAAATGGTGTGGAGGCACACCTTCACTAAGGGAAGACATGTACAGAGGAGTTGGGGTACTGGTAGGAGGCCTGCTCCACAGCAAAAAGAATAAGGACAATGCACTGGGCTGCAACCCACCTCCACAACCTCTCAAGATGTTAAAGGTATTCACATTTAAAGTGCACTGATAGCTGACAGATAGAAGAGATTCTGGCTTGAAAACCAAAAGAGGGATATTGGCAGCTCTACAACACCAACTAGTGCCTCCCCTGCACTCCCATTAGTAACTGGGCCCACCAGGTCTCGTCAAAGAAATAGAACGAAAATACTGAAAAAAAAAAAAAAAGAATGAAGCTATCACCCTTCATACTTTTAACTATACTGCACACTTAATGTAATCAAAACAATATGGGATTGGCATAAAAATACCAATAAATGTAACAGAGAACAGAAATAAACCCACATGTACATGGACATTTAATATATAACAAAGAAGCCTAGGAGTATATAATAGAGAAACAATAGTCTCTTCTACAAATGGTGTTGGGAAAATGGAAAGTCATATACAAAAGAATGAAACAAGATCACTATACCATACCATGCACAAAAATTAAATGAAAATGGATTAAATAACTGATATAAGACCTAAAACCATAAAACATGTAGAAGAAAACAAAGCAGAACATTCAAGAACATAAGCTTTAGTAATGTCTTTGTGGTCTTGACTCCCAAGGCAGGGGAAACAAAGGCAAAAATAAAAATAGACTGCATCAAACTGAAAAGAAGCTATCATTACAATTAAAAGATACCCTATTAAATGGGAGAAGATATTCACACACTTTACATTTGAAAGAGAACTTATGTGACGCAACAAAAAGAACAAATAAATCAATCAAACATATCAGAAGAGCTAAACAGACACTTCTCCGAAGACACAGATGGCCAACAGGTACATGGACTAATATTCATCATCAATTATCAATAGGGAAATGCAAATCAAAACCACAATGAGATACCACCACTTGCTTGTGAGAATGGCCCATATTAAGAAGACCAGAAACAAGTGCTGGCAAAGAAATGGAAAAGAAGGAACCCATGTACATAGCTGATGGGAAAGTACTCTGATCCAGTCTCAGTGGAAAACAGTATGGAGATTTCTCAAAACATTAGTTAGGTCTGACAAATGATACAAAATTTGATTCCTAGGTATTGACCTGAAGAATGCAAAACCATGAATTAGAAAGGATTTCATTTCTATGTTCAGTGCAACATTATTTACATAGATTACTATAGAAATGACCTAAGTATCCAAAGACAGAGGAGGGATGAAGAGGATATTTCTCTCTCTCTCTCTCTCTCTCTCTCTCTCACACACACACACACATATGTACACACACACAGACACTGAACTACTATTCTGCAATAAAAAATGACCTCCCGTCATAAGTAATAACATAAAAGGAATTGGAGAAGATGATGCTGAGCAATATTAGACAGAAAGAGATAAGTCCAGGATGGTTTCACTCATGTGGAAAACAAAGTAGTAAAAAAAGGATCAAACAAAAACAAACCCTGGAAATATGACTGTGAAATTTAGCATACCAGAGGGAGAAGAGGCTGATGAAGAGCAAAGTATGGAGGAGCACAGAGGACTACAGTGGAGAACTACAGGTGGTGGGTGCTGTAGTATTGTGTGGTAACATACACTGTGGTGTGGTAGCATACATGTACAGTTGTGAACCTATACCCTCAACTCATAAACAATATTATAAATCAATACCAACTCAATTAAAAATGTATATAATGTAAAAAAAAAGAATATGCATGCACAAAGCTAAAGATATTAAAGTGAAAGACAGAAAGACAGAAAAGAAATAAAGATATTGGGGTGAGAAGGAAACAAACAAGGACATAAGGGAAAAGCTGGCCCCATTCTCCCATAAGTCAAAATTGCCTCTTATGCCCTTGTATTTTTTTATCTACTCAGCTTCTCAAGACATATTTTCTTTGTAAAAAGGCTTAGCACAGACAGAAAGACTAATTTTCTTAATATACAAAGAGCTCTTATAGGCCATTTTTAAATCTAAGAAAATGCGCAAAGGGAATGAGGATGCAGTTCAATGGAAAAAAAATACTAAAGGTCAATAAATATAAACAGTATGTGAGTTTATAAGGTACTATTTTTCAGCTACAGATTGCCATTGATTGTTTGGTCATGTCTCTCTAGCAGTAATTAAAATGCGGTTAAAAAAAAAAAGCAATATCACACTCTGTTGGTAGGAGTACAACATGTTAGTGTGACATATATCAAGGGTGATTTGCCAAAATCTATTGAAAACTATTTTTAAAAGTTGCATACAGTATATTTAGCATACCCTATTTATACCAAAAGCAACTCAAATAACACATAACTATATCTACACACATTTTGATTGTAAAAATTTTAAGAGGATGGAGATAAATGGTTAATGGTGGTTACGTGTAGAAAGAGGCACTCATGTAGTGAGCGTATGAACTTACTCATTTTTGAAATGTTTCAATTTTTTTCCCTGAGGATGTTAACAAAATGAAAATAAGATTTAACTAATTCAAAAGGACACCTGTACTCAGATGTTTATTGCAGCACTACTTACAATAACCAGCATATGGAAACAACCCAAATGCCCCAAAACAGATGAATGGGTCAGAAAGTTGTGGAATATGCACACAATGGAATATTAGTCATCAATCAAAAAAGACAAACATGTCATTTGCAGCATCATGAATGGAGCTAGAAGGAATCATGTTAGTGGAAATAAGCCAGAAAGAAAAAAAGAAATACTTTTTTAATAAGTGGATGGCCTCACTTATATGAGGGCTATAGGGGGGAAAAATCAAGCAAATAGACAATAAAAATTTTAAACTTACAACAGAACTGAAGTATAAAGCAAGAGAGGCGCAGGAGGATAAAATCGGGGGAGGGATGGGGACAAGAGATTAAGAAGGTTCACGGGTGATAAGGTGGTGGAAGAATCTCAGGGTAGACAATGATGTAAAATATATATCTATAAAATTTATTGTTATATGTTAAATGATGAGTATTTTATATCTATAACATGTAGTATAATAATGCATATGCTGATGAATCCCCCTCCAACTGATAGCCCAACTCTAACTTCTCTTACTGCTAAATTTGATGCTGTCCTTGAATAGGTAATATGCATCTCAACCTTGACATGCTCTTAACTGAATCCTTAATTTCCTTCAACAAACTTGCTCCATCTGCAGACTTCTTCATCTCAGCAAATGGCAACTTTATTCTTCTCAAAGTAGAAAACATAAAATATAAATTTAAACTATATTTTAATCCTAAGAATATAAAAAGTCTTTGGGTTTAAGTTCAAATCTTTAGAGTTATCTTCATCTTCCCTTTGAAGTTCAGCACCATAAGCAATAATCTTCCTCTAAAATCACTTAATAATTAGCTAGTTAATTAATAATTCACTTTCTCTAAGATCATTTAGCTAGTAATGAAGTAAGGATTTGAAACCCAGAATCTATAACTCTCCAATCTATGCATTTAGGTAATAAATATCCTATCGTTTTCCCTAGTAATTTCATTTAATTGACTTCGAAGCAAAATACTTTCATCTCTAAGTGTAAAGGTACAGATAATAGTAAAATAACGATCAAATCAGAAACCTAAACCCATTCTATAGAATGATTACCTAAAAGGACCTGAAAGGAGCTTGAGGCAAGAGCATGCAGTTCTGGGCTAACTTCAAGCCATTTCCTTGGAGATTATTTTTACACCACGCACATGGCCTTGTGATAGGAGAATAAACTCATCTGTTTATCTTTCTGATCTGTATTGCTATGCAGGCCATGACTGCAGAGGATTGTACATCTTTGTTAGACATATGTCTAACCTAAATTCTAAGGCAACAGTTGACTTATGTAGAATGCTTATTGTGTATCTGGCCTTACTGCATCTGTGGCACTTCATTTGACTGCCACAACAAGCCATGGCTGGCATACTGTTATCTCTATTTCAACAGTGAGGATACAGATAGAGATGCCACCCAGGTGCCCCACTGTCACCCGGCCTTATATGGTGGAGCTGGGACTCAAAGGCAGATCAGTAAGATCCAAGAGCCTGAGCTGTGGGCTTTCTACTGGTTTCTGTGGAGAGGGAGCAGCATGGTTCTGAGGAAATTTCAAACACATATAAAAGGAGAGAGCACAGTATAAAAAAGTCCCATATACCCATCACCCAGTTTTAGCCATTATCAATTTAGGCCATAGGTGATTTTAAACAACCTTGAGAGCACCTTCCTCCTGGAAATGGAGCTATGGTAACAGGGAGTCTACATCAGTCTAGTTCACTTCACTCTGGACTGGTATATGTGGGTTAGTTGGAAATTGACTTTGCATAAGGCTTTCTTCCACTTTAAAATGCAACAGTAGTAACTGATTCAGCTTACTCCACATTCAAGGGGAATGAGTCCAGTAGATAATGGTAAAATTCTAGATGTGATTTGAAATGCTAGTTCCTTCAGTACCAGTTACTATGATGACAAAGTAAACATGTAAAATTCTGTCACTATAATTTAGCCAAGGAAGACAGAATCAGCAATTTATAAATTGCATGCCTATCTGCAAAAGCATGATGGCTTGCATACTTAGATTTAATGAAGAGAAAGCACAGGAGAAAGAAAAGTAGGCAGGAAGGAAGCTGGTAAGGAGGAATCAGCGCTATTTAGAATAACAGTCACACTAAGGAATCTTAAGATAGGCACTAACTCAAGAACTCACTCAGTGTGAAAGAGTCCTAGCCTTTCTTCTTTAATCCTCATAACAAAAAAATAGGTAAATAAATAAATCCATTATATGGACTGAAGTTAAAAAGGCTCAATATTAAAACAAAATGAAGTAAACCCTGCTGGTAATTAGGAAAGCCTTAAAAATCTAATCCATATTTTCTTTTGTAATAAGCACTTGAAATTTCTCTTAATGAGAGAATGGTTGAAAGATCAGACTTATTTATAGAATTCCCCTCCTTTATTCCTTTAGTTTGGCTTGCAGCTCTTGAATTTTCATAGCATGAGCATTAATTTATAAAATCAAAGACATACAACCATGTGCATTAGACTTCCAGGTAAAGTCACAGGGAATAATAAACATAACTTTAATTATACAAGAGTCTTCATTTACCTTCACACTTTATAACTGTACCCTGGGAACAAGTACCATGTAATATGGAAGTCTATCTTTTTAATAACTAATTTTATTTGTTTTTAATGGAAGTAATATTGAATTACCCCATCAAGTATCACCACCATAGCGCAACCATCACCAACTCACCCAAATTTCACCACCATAAACTTTTATGCTTCCCCTCCCTCTTTGTTCTTAACCCCCCCCCTTTGGTGCCTCAGTTCTAGTCAGCTATCAAGGGTTAGTTTTTAAACTTGTCTTTATGTGACTTTTGTTTTAGTTACTTTATGGTACAGAATTCTATTTTGCAGTTAAATGCATGAGTCTGCCTAAAGGCAGTTGTAAGGTTCTTGGGAAATATCTATTTAAAGTACATCATAAAGCAAAAACTCTCTGGAAGAGACTCAAGTAGTTAGAGAAAGGAGATCTTTCTTATGCCAGCAGTACGTGATGAAAATTGTCTTATTTCTCTATAATCACCCTAAACTAGATCTTTAGTAGGCAATTCCACAAATACTTTCTGAAATAACTAAAGAGAAAATAATCATACAAAAGAACAAATATACTGGTTCAAAAAAGCATGTCATATTTTGATTTTCTATAAACAAACCAATTTAAGCCTTCACTGGCAGTTGCAATCAGCTCAAATTTGTTTTACAAAATATCTTTAAGAAAAAAAAATCTCATTAGGTAAGCTAAATAGTTTTTAAACATGATTAATTTCTTTGAACTTTTTTGATAGAAACTGAAGGTAATGAGGAGAAAGAATCTGGGATCATATCAGAATCCATAAACAAAGGGCCCTTCTGGAAATCTCAACAGCTGGAGTCTTTCATTTGCATAGCCCTGTTCTTGATTTAATTTTTTCAAGTAGATGAAATGCTTATGAAATTCACTGGGCTGATAACCCCAGAGACTTGAATAATTCAGCCAGGAAATAGTAACTCAGGGCAGGTCAGGCTTTCTGGCAGCCAAGGTTTGGGGGCATATGGTTGTTTCATTGTTAGAATGATGCTACCCAAGAAAGAATGTGCCTTGGGTTTTAGCAAGTTAATTGCTCCAGAGGTCCCTGGAGAAGATGATGGGTATACTTATGGGGATTCTTGAAGCAAACAATGTTTTTTTTTTTTTAATGTTAAAATTTAGAGAGCAAGAATAAAGTAATTTTAGAATTAACCCATTGCAATCATTCTGGTCAAGGTCATCACATCATTGTTCATCATCACCACCACTGCTTTCCTGTTGTGTTGCTTCTGCTTCTACTCTCTGACAATATAACTCAACACAGAAACTAAAGCAATCCACAAGTCATACCATATTTCCTCAAAACCCTCAAAATAGCTTCCTGGTTGCTGATAGCAAAAGTCAAAGTTTTTACAGTGGTGTGTCAGGTCACCCATGCTATGTAGCAGTGATTCTCAGACCCCTACCCTCCAAGAACCTTGAGACCGTCATCTCTGACCACTTTCCATCACTCTGCCCACCATTGGGCTATTTTGCCCTTCTGGGAACACAGTGAGCAAGAAATGGTGCAATTTTGCCCAGAACACTCTTCTCTCAGCAACATGAGCAACTCTTAAGGTCTGTTCAAATGTGAGCTCCTCTGCTATGTAAAATAGCTCCCTGTCTGCCACCTCGATGCTCTCTGTCTCACTGATCTTGTTGGTAGCACTTGCCGCACATATTGCCATCTGTCCTGTGTATCTTTCCTTGCCTGTTTTTTTTGCTCCTGAACTAGAAAATTTACAAGGACAGAAAAAAAAATTTTTTTTTACTATGAATCTCCAAATACTGGAATAGTGCTTAGTATATACAGAGTCAGTCTATGACAAATGATAGCATGGTATTAATGTTACTAGGAATCAGGCTGAAGTCAGCTAAGTGCAGTGCCAGATATGATGCAAGTGTTTTATGTGTATAACTCATGTTGTCTCCCCAATGGCCCTGTGCTAATAACACTGCAATTCTCTTCATGATATGGATGGGGAAACAGACATGAGAAGTTTAAGTATTTGCCAAAATCTTACAATAAAAAATTAAGTACATTAACAAACTGGAAGAGTCTGGGGATCTTTAACTAGCTTACTCCCTTTAACTTCCAGGTGGGAAAACCATGTTCAGGTGAGCTGCTAATGAGAAGACTGACAGGGACCTCCTCTCCATGTGCACGTTCTGGGCCTCATCATTTGCAGGAACACCACCGCCTAGCCCTTTCCAACGATGTCACATCACCCTGTCTTTAGCTAACAGGACACCCACAGAGCTGAGCACAGTGCCTGGCACAAAGTACGCACACAACAATAATTTTTGAAAAAGAATAAGAGATGAGAGAATTTTTGGAAATCAAGTCTCATTTTAGATTACTGGTGGACTTGGTTACAAACTTAACCCTACCATCAAAGGACATGAACATTCTGTTCAAAATAACCTTTCAAATATACCACTCTGGGCACCTAGTGCTGTTTGTAAGCCTCCCTCCAGGAACAAGATAGATGCACGCTTTAGCCTGATTTCTCTGGATACAAAATGTGTGTGTGTGTGTGTGTGTGTGTGTGTGTGCACTATAGTGTGGATGTATTGGTGGATGTGATACAGGGAATGTGAGTAAAGTGCAGCAGTTATGCTGCTAAGTAAGTGGGGTCACAAGCAAAGAAGGGAGGGTTCCATGTAGAGTGATGACCTTGTCACCTCACACCTTACCTGAATGCTTTCGTGTGCTGTTAAAAACTCTGTTCTGCACAAAACCTTCATTGCAACTGCTATTGAGGATGACAATCTCTAATCATCAAAGAAGTACTTACATATACATAGTTTTAAATGAAATGTCATGACAGTTTAACACAGACACCCACCCCATTCCCACATTCAAACACATCTTTGTGATGACCACATACCAAGGGTTCATGATTCAGCGACACCTTGAGCAGGTGAGCTGGCTCTTGCTGGTGAGGCTGAAAGTCTCAAATGTTCCTTAGGACCAGCTGCAAGTGGCCAGCTGTTGGCAGGGTGCTAAGATATCTAAGGTGGAGTGGCTGGTGGGCTCCCAGCTGTCAGCCTATGGACAGTGTAAGGATCACACTCTGAGTTGTTGCATTTCCTCTCAAATGGATGAGGAGAGGAAGTTTTACTAGTTTCAGAGTAAGTCTTCTTTCCTTCCCTCCCAGATCTCACTCAGTATAAGAACCAGAATGTGGAGATCTCCTCTGATAACCTGAGTTCCAGTCCAGGCAGAAAGGACAGAGTTGCAAGTAAGCAAGCATTTTGTTTGAATATCTCACAAGCTTTGGTCACACAGTCTCTGATTGTCTGTAGGCTGAATACTTGTTCATTGTCTACAATTAAATCTCTTAAACCAAAATCTCACTGATCTCTTCGGTAGCACTTGCCACACATATTGCCATCTGTCCTGTGTATCTTTACTTGCCTGTTTTTTTGCTCCTGAACTAGAAAATCATATTTCCTTGGTTTATATATTTAACTACTAGATAATAATTTTAGGATTATGAAAATTTATGGTACTCATTCATTAAGTACATGGTGATGAAGGCTATGCACCTTATGCCCTTTCCTTTGCTCCCTTTTTACAGATGGAGAAACCAAGGCTCAGCTAATGTACATGACCTGACTATGATAACCAGTGGGTGGTGCTGGGATTGGAATGCAAAGCATTCTTTCAACAGCCTGTTTTCAGTATTATACAATACTGTATGATTGTTTTCATCCTAGGAGTTGCCTCATTCTAGAATCATGTAGGTTCTTTCTGTAGCAGGTGAATTTAAATCTCACAGCATTTCACTTACAGCTAAGTGGAGGGGACTCTTGGTAGCACCGGAATCAGATTCTTCAAAACCACTGCTGGTTCTTTCCAAAAGCTGGAGACAAAAAACAATAGTAGATAAGTACAATTTGTAAAAGGAATCCCATTTATGTACAATAGTGTTGACATAAATAAGAAAGGAGACTTTAAAAATTTAAGAAATTATGTCACTTATCAGCAATGTAAGAAATCTGATATAGTATATCAAAAACTAATACTACATTTCTGCTTCTAAATCAGACCAGCATTCACTATTCAAAAAGTTTTGAACTTAAAAAGATGCTTAACTTCAGAAAAGTAATTCATGTTAAATCTACTTTATATCCACTAGATAGTAACAATGAAAAATTCAATACTCAGTAGTTATCCCATTATGAAATGTATTTACTGAAGATAGTGTAATAAAAGACTTGAAGTTTCCATTGTCATGAAGCTTATGTTCTGGAGAGGAAAAGCATAGACAAGTGAATAAAAACAGAAAGAAGATAAAATCTTGTAGAAATATAGCTATGAGGAAAATAAAATAAGGTGACACAGAGTTCCTGGGAAGTCACCATACACTACACAGCTGATGGTCAGGGGAGGCCTCTAGAAGGATGTTGACATTTAAAGTGAGACCTGAATAATATGAATTAAGTTAAGTAAGCGTGAGATAGAAGAGTAGCCAAGAAGGAAGGTTCAGGATAAATACATTAAGTGGAGAACACGGTGAGTTCAGGAACAGAAAGGACAATGTCACCAGGACATGAGATTGGGAGAGTTTTTAAAAAAAAAACAATATTCTAGTGGATTTCTAATGGAGAACAAAGATTTTTTGGGCAATCAGCATATCTCTAACCCTAGGAGCTGACTCCCAAAAATAGACAAGTACACAGTGATGTGTCTATAAACAAATGTATTCGTTCAACAAATAGTTGATGAATGATAACTAAGATACTCAGATACTGAGGACACAACAATAAGCAATATATTAAAAAATCCATTTTCTCCAGAGGGTGGACAGACATTAAAAGAAAGAGATAATGTAGCTCACTGGAAAATGCTAGGTGCTGTGGAGGAAAATAAAACTGAGAAAGAGGACTTGGAGGACTGGGAGGTCAGTTTGCAGTTTTAAATAGGATGGTCAAGGAAGGTCTTACTGAGTAGGTGATGGTCAAGCCCAGGTTAGAGGGCAAGATGAAGGCCTGCAGATATTGGGGGAAGAGCATTTCTAGCAGAGAGTCAGGCAAGCTAAGCCCCATAAGGACAGATGTATTTACAAGTTTCAAGTAGAAATCAGCATAATGAACAAGGGTAGAAAGACAGGAAAGGAAATCAGAAAGATGGTGGTAGAGGGAATGGTTATATCAAAAGCCTTCTGGGTTATTGTGAGGATTTTTTACTTTCAGTTTGAATGAGATGGAAAGTCACTGGAGTGCTTAAGAAGTGGGGTGATAGGTTCTAACTTTTCAGACTCTAGGAGGGCTAACTAGAGACACTGAAGATATAGGACAATAGTACAAGAGGAAATTACCATGGCAGAGACCAGCAGGGAGCAGTGGGGATAGAGATTAACTGGATTTGGATATTTCTGTAGGTAGAATCAAAGGATTGTAAACAAATTAAATGTGAATGTAAGGGAAGGAGAATAGTGAAGGAGATTCCCAAGCTTTTGTCTTGAGAAGATGGAAGGATGGAGGTTCCATAAACTGAGATAGAAAAGACTGTGAGTGGAATGCATGTAATAGGAAAGAGCAGAAGTTCAGTTTTAGAAATATCAAGTGTGAGATGCCCTTTCAAGCATTCAAAGGTATGCATTAACCAGGAAGCTAGTGGATTCACTGTTTGGAGTGCAGAGACTCTAAAACCATAGACCAGATGATATGAGCAAGGGAGTGAAAGGGGAAGAAAAACTGAATCCTGGGGCACCTAATATTAAGAGGTAGTGAGTGAGAGACAGACTGAGATCATAGGTTAAGCACCAGGAAAGCATGAGGTCCTGGAAACCAAGTGAAGAAATAGTTTCAAAGGGAGAATAAATAAGCATATCAACTGTCCAAAAGATCCGGTAAAATGAGGCTTGAGGGCTAATTGCTGGATTTAACAACACAGAGACTATTTGTGACTCTGGTAGGAGCAGTTTACCAAAACACTATTGAGATGAAAAAATAGAAAATAGTTAGCAATGTAAGAATGGACTTGATAAACTATAGCATATGTCACCCCTCTACAGAAGTTATCTTTAGTTAAGTTGCAGTCAAGTTCTTGGCACAATGATGCATCTGAAAGGAATGAGAAAGTAACACCCAGAGCCCTGATACATGACTACTGCTTGAGACTATTTTATATATATATATATATATATATATATAAAATTTATTTATATATAAATTTCACATCATTGCAATCCCAGGGATTTACCCTCCCATCCCCCCCTTTTCCCTCCTGCCCATAGTTGTGTGCTTCAGTTTGGTGCTTAGCATGTTTTGTCTTTTCCTCATGGCTTTTGTTTATTTTTTCACTATATCCCATATATTAGTGAAACCATTTGACTTCTGTCTTTCTCTTTTTGACTTGCTTCCGCTAGTATGATTTCTTCTAAGTACATCCATATTGTCATAAAGTTGTCAAATTTGTCATTCTTACTTGATGAGTAATATTCCATCCTGTATATAGACCACATTTTTTTCATCCAGTCATTTGTTTTGGGGCACTTACGTTGCTTCCATGTCCTTGCAACTATAAGTAGTGCTGCGGTAAACATCCAAGCACAGGTGTCCATTTGTACCCACACTGAGGTCTCTTTTGGGTAGATCCCCAAGAGTACTGGTCGAGACTCTTGACTGGTGGGCTTAGGTTGCCCTGTTCTGCAGAGGGTGGACAGCTAGAAACCATCTAGATTCACTTAATTTAGGGTTGTAGATATCATTTAGTTTCTGCCAATTAAATACACTAATCTGAAATTTTGAAGGAAAAAATAAAGCTGTGAACATATGTGATTTCTGACAGTGAGCACAGTCATGGAGACTTGTTTGCTTTTAGTTTCTAAGGTACAAGGCACTAGTTAGTGGGGCTAGAGAAGTGAGACCAAGGAATACAGGAATAGGAACACATTAATTTCTTGGTCATGCATATCAAGTAGATGCTGCATGACAAGCCTGTCTCTTTAGGTTCCATAGGGTCAAGTGCCAATGGAACAGCCATTCTAGTGGCTGCTTTCTGATTCCCTTTCTCCCTGGTCACAGGGAAAGGGCAGTTTCCTTGGCAGGACATTTTATCATTCTGGGATTCTTCCTTGAGGACTATCTGGAAGGATGAAGGAACTCTTTTTAAAAATACCTGTTCAAGGCCCACATCAAAAACCAAGAAAATAACCAAAAAAAAAACCAACCTAATCTACCAACTTGAAAAATTAGAAAAAGAGCAACAGAAAAACCCCAAATCCAGCAGAAGACAAGAAATAACAAAAATAAAAGAAGAAATAAATAATCTAGAAGCCAAAAAGACTACCCAAAAGATTAATAAAACCAAAAGCTGGTTCTTTGAAAAAATAAACAAAATTGATAAGCCCCTTGCAAAGCTCACAAAGAAGAGAGAAAATCCTAATAAACAGAATCACAGATGAAAGAGGAGAAATTACAACAGACACAAAAGAAATCCAAAGGATAATAAGAGATTATTATGAACAACCATGTGGAAATAAATACAACTTGGAAGAGATGGATAGATTTTTAGAAAGATACAACTCCCCAAAATTAAACAAAGAAGATATAGAGAACTTAAATAAACCAATCACAAGCGAAATTGAAGCAGTCATTAAAATTCTACCTAAAAATAAAGAGCCCAGGACCTGATGGCTTTACAAATGAATTCTACCAGACATTCAAAGAAGAAATAATGCCCGCGCTACTAAATCTTTTCCAAAAAATTGAGAAAGAAGGAAAACTGCCAAACACATTCTATGAAGCAAACATCACACTCATACCAAAACCAAATAAGGACAACACCAAGAAAGAAAACTATAGACCAATATCCTTAATGAACACAGATGCAAAAATCTTAAAATCCAGGCAAACCGAATCCAATGATGCATTAAAAGCATCATTCATCATGACCAAGTGGGATTTATCCCAGGGGCAAAAGGATGGTTCAACATCAGGAAATCAATTAATATAATACACCACATCAACAAAGAAAAAACCAAAAATCACATGATAATATCAATAGATGCAGAGAAAGCAATTGACAAAGTCCAGCATCCATTCATGATAAAAGCCCTTGAAAAACTGGGTATTAAAGGAACTTATCTCAACATAATAAAAGCCATCTATGACAAACTTACAGCAAATATCATCCTAAATGAAGAAAAACTAAAAGCATTCCAGCTGAGATCTGGAACTAGGCAAGGATGCCCACTCTCCCCACTACTCTTTAACATTGTATTGGAAGTTCTAGCTAGGGCAATAAGACAAGAGAAAGGCATAAAAGGGATACAAATAGGCAAAGAGGAATTGAAGCTATCATTATATGCGGATGATATGATTCTCTACATAGATGACCCAAAAAAATCCACAGAAAGATTACTTGAAATAATAAACCAGTTCGGTAAGGTAGCTGGATACAAAATCAACACACAGAAGTCGGTAGCTTTCCTATATGCAAAAAGTCAAATAGAAGAAAAAGAAATCAGAAAAATCATCCCATTTACCATTGCACCAAAAAAAATTAAATATTTGGGAATAAACCTAACAAAAAACGTGAAAGAATTATACAAAGAAAATTTTAAAACACTCCTAAAAGAGATAGAAGAAGACTGACTTAAGGAAATGGAAAGACATTCCCTGTTCATGGATTGGAAGAATTAATATTATCAAAATGACCATCTTACCAAAGGCAATCTATAGATTCAATGCAATCCCAATAAAAATCCCAGTGACATTTTTTAAAGAGATAGAACAAAAATTACTGAAATTCATACGGAATAACAAAAGACCTCGAATATCCAAAAGCCTCCTGACCAGAAAAAAAGAGAATGGAGGTATTACAATTCCAAACTTTAAACTATACTACAAAGCCATAATAATAAAAACAGCATGGTATTGGTACAAAAACAGTCAGTCAGATCAATGGAACAGAATTGAGTGCCCTGAAATAAAACCACACATATATAGTCACTAATCTTCGATAAAGGTGTGAAAAACTTACCTTGGAACAAGGATATCCTCTTCAATAAATGGTGCTGGGAAAATTGGACTAAGACATGCAAAAAAATGGACCAAGAAATCTCCCTTACTCCATGTACAAAAATAAACTCAAAATGGATAAGAGACTTAGAGGTCAGACCTGAAACCATAGCATACATGAGGAAAACTTGGGCAAAACTCCATGAACTACAGTTCAGAAATCCCTTTCTGGAAACATCTACAGATGGCAAAAAAAAATGAAGGAAAACATAAACAGATGGGACTACATCAAACTAAAAAGCTTCTGTACAGCAAAAGAGACAACAGAAAAAACTAAAAGATGCCCAACCGAATGGGAAAAAATCTTTGCCCTCCACGAATGATAAGGGTTTAATAACGAAGATCCACAAGGAACTCACACAACTAAACAAAAGCAAAACAAAAAGCCCAATCAAAAAATGGGGAGAACTAAAAAGATACTTTTCCAAAGAGGAAATACAAATGGCCAACAAGCACATGAAAAACTGCTCAACTTTGCTAGTAATAAGAGAAATGCAAATCAAAACAACAATGAGATACT